>CAEGAE010092150.1:0-45108 GCA_903067095.1 Girardinus metallicus | reverse complement strand
GCGTTGAGCTGAACCTCCTTACTGCTAATCATGTTTTTTTTCCTCTTTTTTTTTTACTACACATTGTTAACTTTTGTTTAATTAAAATGTAATATCTTGTTTTCAGTCTGACATGCCTGTGAAGGGTGTGGGAAGAGTGCCAAAGGTGACTGCTCTGTTGCAGCTTGTCAGTTTAAGTAAATGTGCTGAACTTTACAAACTATTTGACTTTCATTCATTCATTATATTTTCAAAGAATTGCCTCATGAGCAAACGCTTGCTTATGCCGAACATTATTGTGAGGGTCCCATCCGAATGTCCAAATAAGTGACTTTAATGAAACTACTTAACAGTGTTCACACAGCAATGTTTTTGCTTGTTGAGTGCTTTAGCTGTCAGGTGTTAGAACTGTAACTGATTCTGTAGGTTTTAGCAGCCTTGTATTCCCGCTTTTTGAACATGAGACAGAAAGCTGATTCACCACCTTCTTTGGGATCTTATCGGACCCTCTCCAGCCATAAACTAACACTTTCAGCAGGACTTCAAAGGTGCGGCGGGTAACAGAGGTGAGAAAAAGGGCCCGCATGTTCTCAGGGGCCTTCCAGAGATGAAATGGAGCTGATTAGCAGGAGTGTGCAGCAAAGCCCCCGTGGGGAAGCAGCTGGAAGAGAACTCCCCAAGGGACTGCGGAGACGTGTAAGTTTTGACAGCTCCCTTCTCTTCCCTCTGGACACCACGGGGTCAGGGCACCCTCGGAAGGGCCCGGGCTCCGCACTGCATAGGAAGTCAGTGGTAATTGCCATTCAGCCGGTGGGACAGAAACAGAGACAACAATAACCAGCAAAGAACACACAGCCCACTTCCTCTTTGTCTCCGTGTGTTTTAAAGAAGGATGCTATCTCCTCTCTAGCAGAACAAAGCTGCAATAAAGTTTTCACAATCAAATCCAGTGCTGCAGAAGCTGCTGAGGAGGAGCGAGCATCTAGGCGCAAGGAGCCTGTTGATGCTGTGCACTTGGAGCCCCCCAAAAAGCGCAGATGGGGCAGCTTGTTACATGACAAGACCACATTGTTTTGTTAATGTAACTCCATTTGTCTTTGATCCAATCTCATGTTGTCATGGCTGGTGTGAAAATCCCTATTAAGTGCATGATCCAGCGCCACGCTCATTGTAATTGTGATAATCTGCTGCATTGAAATTCCACTTTGTTCCTTTTGTTTCTTTGTCACTGAGCACAATGCAAGGTTAATTAGCAGCCACTGGTAACCCCTGCATTCCTGGATACTCCTTCCCAGCTGAAGTGCGCTCTTTGCTGGCAGATGGAGACCAAACGCAGGGCACTGAGCCGATTGTAAGCAAGCATGATACAAACCCGGCGCTCAGCTAATCCCTTTCAGACATCACCAACCATAATTGTCTCAACATCATTAATTGCTCTTATCATTTCTTTACATGGTGTTTAAACACACAGACCTGGATTTGGAAGGAAATTAGAATATGTCAGCAGATAAGGTTGCTGTGATTATATTTGTCCAACATTAAACTGCTTTAATTAGAATTTTTTAATATAATTCCAAGATGTCACATTGTAATTTTCTTTCTTCTGTAGTGCAGAAACTCTCAGTGCAGCACATTTATCTGCAATACTTCCCTTCCACCACTTCACATCTCCCATTCCCTGGTGGTCTAATTTATGTTAAGTCACAAACCTCCCCTATGGCTGTTTTGAAATGTTCAGAATGGAGACTGTGTGCTGCAGGTTTATGCCAGCCTCCACAATCCCCTGTGTAATTGTTCTCTCTGGGAAAAGCACATCTCAGTGAAACCATCTGCAAGTCCATGGGGCTGTTTCCCAAAGAATGAGTGGACTTCTTAGGGGGTACCACTGCAATCCAGCTTCTCTTGTGAAGCAAGTAATTAATTCAAATCTCAGGAAGTCAATAACTGGCCCGGATCAGGCATGTAGCACACAACTGCCGATACCTCTGAATGGCAGTTCAGAGGTATCGGAACTGACTTCTACAGGAAGTTGGCAAAAAAAAAAAAAAACGGTTAGAATGAGATGCACACACTGTTAGCACACATCAGTTAGAACGATAAAACTGTGTACCCTTTATAAAACTATATGTTGCAGACTTCATCATCAATCTAGTGGTCCTGGATGGCAAGTCAAAAACGTGTGAGAAATTTATTTTGAAAATTATTTTTAAAATGACAACAGTTCTGCTGATTCTTCAGGATTAAAACTAAAAGATGTTTATCTGAATATCTTGCAGAAAGTTTCAACTGTAGAAAACTCATGCAGATTGATTTTTCATACATAATAAAATAGATTATTTTGATTCACGAGACTGATAAATCCTTGAGCGAAGTAGCTCTATCATTGTTACACAGATCATTGAATTAACTCATTCAAAAAAAAAAAATGGACAAGCATAAGTATAAATCAAATGGAAAAATTGAAACAGGTTACAGTAGAAGCTCTGAAGACATTGTCATAATGTCCTTCCTCACTCACAGAAGGATCCATCATGACTTGGAAACAAACTCTGGAACAAACATGTATGTTTGAAGCCCATGCAACTCAAAAGCAATTCAGAAGCTTTAGAATTTGGGTTAATTTTTTAAGTTAGGATACCAACTCAATTATTGTGTTTTTTATGACACGTTTAACCAAATACACATAAAGTAGAGTTTGTTTTTCCATCTACACTATTTACAAATCTTGGATTTTGTGAAATCTTGCCGTGGAAATCCACACTTAATACTAATACCATTAATAGCACTATCAATTGTTTACTACTTGTCAATAGATTTCCTTGTGTTGCTAAACAAAAAGCCGTACCAGGAACTTAATATTTCAAAAAGCTTGTATTATTTCTTATCAAGTTCAGCCTTTCCAAATTATGCACAGGGTAGACCCAGTTTAGATTGAAATTTTAGTGATGATGTACAGAAAACATGGAGTTCTCTTCATTTGTTACTTTTTTGGGTCTCATTACATTCATTAGCCAAAGCACAGAATGATGAAATGCGATGAAAGAGCCAGGCCAGCACTTTCACAAACCTCAAATGAACATCACTTTCTGGCTTGCTGCCTCCATCTTACTTTTCTGTTAATTATACAGAGCAGTAGATAAGAGGAGTGAGACACTGTTTCTTGAATATGACTTGCTTTCTTTTACTGACTTTTTGGACTAAGAGCAGAATTTGAAGACGTTGGCCTGCCTCATCCCGTAAAACTGCTTCTGACTTGATATCTAACTTTACGCTTTTGCCATAATGATACAGGAGCTGTCAGATGGAGGTCAGTGGTAGAGATTGGCTCAATATAACATCTTGAGTAAGTATCCTTACCACACATGCTCACATTTTCTCACATTATAAGAATAAATTAGTACATACTTATGAAGTGAAACGACAATGATACAGTTATTTCCAAACAAAAGCATCAAACGTCAGTATATTTACCCCCCTTTAATCTGACAACCCTTTGTAAAATCCCTTTAAACGGGATTTGATTGCAAAACAGATTAAATTTATGTCTGTGTGTAACTACGGAGAACATTAACGAGGGCAAAAAGAGGATTAGTTAGAGAAGTAGTCAAGAGAACTGTTGTAATTCTGGAGGAGCTGCACACTAATAACTCAGGTTGAGAAATTCTGTTGACAGAAAAGCCATTAGTGTTGCAGCACAAACTCACTTTATGGAATAATGGTATGGACATGTTTTTGAAGAACGTCCCAAGAAGTCCTATTTGCAATTTGCCATAGGCAACAATTAAAAACAAGAAACACTAGACAGCTGAGACCAAAGTAGATTTTTTTTTAACTATTAGCAAAATGCATAGTCCCCAGCATAATAAACAGGAATGGCAGTTTCATGCTGTGGGAGTGTTGCTCAGAGATAGTTGATGCTAAGTGAAAACCTGCAAGGAAACCTGTTAGAGGCTGACATGGAATTGAGACTCGTGTGAAACTTAACCTTCCAGCGGGACTATAACCCTAAACACACAGCCAGATCGAAGTGTATTCATGTGTTACAATTGCTTAATCAAAATCCTGTTCTAATTCTTGAAGGGAATCTATGGGAAGACTTGAAAATTACTGAATACAAATGTATACCACACTTTATAGATTTTTATTTGTAAATAAAACCTAAAGGCCTTTTATACTTTTCCCTTTACTTTATAGCAATGAGCTACTTTGTGGCATTCCATCATATTGAACCCCAATAAAACACATAATAGCATGTTGTTTCCACATGACAAAATGCTCAACAGCTCAAGAGGTGCTAACATTTTATGCAGAGCACAGTACAGTGCAGTTTGAAAGTTTCTCATAAAACTTCTCGAAGCACTTCTTCTCCCGACGGGACGGGGGCTGAGGCTAAACGCCTTGCTGTGCTGCTCCCCGCGGCTAATTGTTATCCAGCCCAATCGAGGAAGCCACTGCTGCGCTCCCAGTCTCTTTCTCTCACAACAAGTGTAAATAAGGATCTAAATAACAAACAGAGGCATGCAAGCTTTGTGTCACAGAGAGCTTCACAGGGCTCAGCCTTAGCCGTGCACCGGCCACCTTAATGACTCTCTCAAAGGGAGCGTGCAACGGCTGGCTAATTTCTTTTCTCTGGCATCATTAGATGGCACTGTAGCGGACAAATGAAAGGCAGGGACCACTGAGCAGATTATTGGCATACATCTTTTAAAGAATTTCACTTATATGACAAGGGAATTTATGAAAAATAAACAATTTGACATTAAATTAAGAAGTCTTAGCACAATTACTTGTTTATAAATAACCAAAAACTTTGGACTTTGCAGGTACGTGGTTTTCTTGAAATACAGTGTTTGATAAACTGCTAGATCAGTGTCAAATTTATAGCTTTGTTTTGTACTGCAGCCCTTACACATTGTGTTTGACATGTCCGAAAGACAGATTTGTTAACATTAGCTCTTGTCAACACCTGCTTTCTCTTTGCGTCTGATTTTCTTTAGGCTGTGTCTGAAAACCCCAACGGTTTCAGCCGAGTCTGACGCCACTTGACCTTTGGCGCAGTGAAGAGTTCTTCTTCTTGCTGCATGAAGTGTGATTTGTGCAGCCTTATTAAGGGCCCTCGAGCATATCAGCAAGTTATGAGTCCTGCCTCCTTCTGGCATCCTCCTTGGTTGGTTGAGAGCATTGTGTTGGGCTGGAAAAGGGCTCGCCCTCACGGCCACAAATCAGCCTCAACAATCTTCAAAGGATGGGCTTCTCCGTGTGATTTACAGCCCCCACAGAGACAAAGTTAGGCACAGCCACTGTCTCTGCACCTGGGCCTTTATCAAGCAAGCCAGGATGAGCTCTTTGCAGAAGACATTCAAATGTACAAGGAGCAGATTAGGCTGACTCAATCTTCTTTTGCCTGAAGAGAGAAGGAGAGGTGGGGGGAGAAAGAGTACTGACTGACTTCAAAAAGATCCCCCACCTCCCTCCACCTCCTTTTGCTTCTTGAATGAGTGAATGGGTTTGGGAATAAAAACAGCCTTGTGTATTCAAAGTGCTAATTCACAACTTATTCCTCTAATACACTCATGAAGGACTTTTAATTGTGTTAGTTCGCATTCCAAAGACATGTTTGTAGCTTTTAATTGGAGGTTTCTTTGAAATCATTCAGATGTATGACTTGTAGGGCCAACTTAAACAGTTCTTATGTGCTCGGCTTGGAGGCTGCTTCGTCGCTTTTTATTCCCATGCCTGGGTGGCGCTCAAATATTTACTGTCAGGGTAAAAAGTGGCCTAAAAATATGTAAATGTCAATCTCTGTTGCAGTATCTGAGTTATTCTCTTTCCTAATGTGTAAGCCTAAGTTGCTCGCAACTGAAAACAAATAGCTGCATTTAAGTAAAAACAAAAACTAAGACAAATGAGTGCCTTGCTAGAGGATGTATACCACTTTAATACAAGTTACATATTTAAAATTTTAATTTACTAATAAAAGCTGAAAAATATATTATTGTCCTTTCCATTCACAGTTATGCAACACTTTGTGCTGGTCTATATATTACAGTCCCAATAATATTCTTTGACATTTGTGGTAGTAACATGACAAATATGAAAATATTCACAGGATGTTAATAATAAGATTGCTTATAGCATTTTCTAAAATTGCAATAAGCATGAAAAATGTGAATAATTATTTTATTGGCAATGTTAGGAGAGAAAGTTTGGAATGCTTTATTTGTAAAAAAGGAAGATGACAGTGCTAATGCATCTATGTATACAGTTTTTTTTTTTTTTGGCAGAACAAAAGAAGGGAAGTGGAATCTTGGAGGTGGACAAGCAACAACATATCTACCTGTCAAACTCTACGTATGTCCAAAGTGTTAAATCGTATTTGGCAACCTTTCCAAGTCTCAGTTACTGCTTTAAAAAAACACTTCTTTCTCCTTGAATGAATTCTTTCTGAGGCCATTCTGCCTTCCTCTCCTGAATCATCCTTTAATCCGGAGGGAAAAAGAGCCACAGAACTGGCTGTCAATTAATGCTCTCTGTGCCAGAACTCTTAGCTTAAATAAAGTCAGTGTAGCATGAATCTAATTCTTGTGGATGTAAGCTTGGGACGGTGACTGTTGCGTCTGCAGAAGTAGTCCTCCTCCTTCTGGATACAAAAAAAAGGAAAAGAAAAAGCCATCCGTGGAAATGCCTGGCGACTGCACAGCTACCCACAATAAAAGGACCACCCACTTGGGGCTGAGAGGGGATTTGAAACAGCCTGACCAGACCTTTCCGATGCTGTTTGAGCTCATCCAATTGTGTTACTTTTACCATTATTTCATAGATTTATGAAAACAAGGTTCAGAAGTTTTTACATACAGCTGAAAAAAAAAATAAATAAAATTAAAGATTTTGGACCAGAACCTTTGAAAAAGAAACTGCTTAGTCAATTACTTGATATGGATGGAATTACATTGGCCTCTGATAATAAAATAAAGGAGTGTTGTGTAGGAAGAGGACATGCCATTTAATCCCAATATTAAACAGGTTTATAGGATTTCCCTTCTTTCGTTTTGGAATATTTCCAAAAGTAAAAATATCCTGTCCAGGAGTGAAGGTGAAAAGCTAGTATTTGGTTTTTCAAGGCTGGGCTGTTGTAATTATCTAATATTAAAAAGTCCTAACAGAGCACTTTGCGCTCAAACTGCAGGTTAACTGGTGGCTCCTACAATTTCAAAAAGTAGAATGGGAGACAGATCCTTTAGAGATTGAGCTCCTCTCCTGTTGAACCAGCTCCCAGTTTCAGTCTATGAGGAAGACACCTTATCTATTTTTAAGATTACAACTTTCCTTTTTGATGAAGAATACAGTTAGACTGGCTCAGGTGAGGTGAGGTGAGGTTCTGAACTATTCTCTCATACATGAACCTTCAAGTCACTCTCATGAGAAATGAGAGTGACTTAGAATTTTCCCTTGATTTTCAATTGGTTTCAAGTTGGGTGACAAACTTTATTTTCTTTCTATATAATTGAGAGTTAACCAATTGATAGTTCTAATTTTGATTTCATCTGATCTCATCTAAACGTCTTGCCTCAAACTTTAAACAAGTTTCGACATGTTTTTTTTCTTCAGCAGTGGAGTTTTGTGCAGTAATTGCAGCGATGATTCCAGTTCAGCACGTTGCTTTTTGTCTTTATGGTAAGTCTTTACTTGCAGGTGTTTATAAAGATCAGAGTTCCTTTGCTGGTCGACAGCTCTTTGGATTAATTGTTCCACTCGGAACAACAGCATGGCTGAAGTGTTAAGAAATGTAGAAAAAAGCCTGTAACCAATGTTGTCAGTTTTAACAACTAGGTTTTGAGGCTCTTAAGAGAATTATTTGTTTTCTCCTATTTTTACATGTTTGTGTAATATCTTAGTAGCGAGAAACCTTTTTGCAGTCAACCAGATAGGACCAGATTAGTTGATATTAATTTGCACAAAATTATTATCAGGACAGTTTTCTAAAAACGGACAAATTTCAACTGGTTTCTTGGCCTGTCAGCTGCTTCTTTTCTTTACGTGTTTATCTCTTATGTCCTGGACCATTCCACTTTACGATACATCATTTGTGTATTTATTTGTTTTGAGTTCTTTTGTATGTGTCAATTACTTCAATTGTATTTTGAGATGTGTCGGAATTTCAAATCAAGAGCCCCATCTAGAATATATCTGACATTAACCTTGATGTGTTCACTACTTTGTCCTCTGCAGTATTGTCTTTTATCAATCATAGATAATTTTTAAAGCAGAGAACTTTATTAAATAATTAAATAATAAGTATTTGTTATTATATGTCAACAAAAATTTATCAAAAGTAAATGAAAACATGATCTCTGAAGCCAAGTTTTATGTTTGTGTTTCTGGTTAGAATTTTGGTGTATTAGACACACACACACACACACACACACGCACACAAAACATTGTCAGTGCCTCACTTTGCTTTTGCCAGTTTTTTTTCTTCTTTTTTTTTTTCAATGAGGTCTTGTATATTTGGATTTCCCGCTCCACTGCTCCACCCCAACATGTTCATTTCCAAATGCCCATCTCCATTTACAACCTGTTTTTATCAACTTTTGTCACAAAGCACAACAAAACAGAGGGAGGAGATCCTCGCCGTCAGTTGGGACTCGGGAAAGCGGGGTGGGGGGAGGCCAAGAGAGCCGTGAACATTGTCCATGAACTTCTCCTCATCTCCATTCCCCAGTGTTATAGACAAACAGCCCTTTTCCATATGCAGAGGATGGGGTCACGGCTTTAACAGGAGAAGGAATGCTTTGGGGAGAAAATATTGTTCAGCAATGACACAGAAGTAATTTGGGTCTCGCTGAGTGATTTCATCAGCGCCTTTTGTTGCCTCAAAGTGTTTGACCCAGAGGTCCCTGTCAGTCCTGTTGTTAATGGGAGCAGGAGCAGAGTGACAGCCCCAAAAAGTAAAACATTTTACTACTAATAGTTGGCCTCCAGAGGCTTAGGCATAAATATTTCAGCTACTCTCCCTTGTCCCAAATACTGGGGGGTCTCCATGGTGCATTTATTTATAATGAAAAACAAAAAAATAAAAAAATATACATCTCCTAGATTTAACTACAAAAGCTTTTTGGTGTTATTTGCAATCGTGTCTGTGCATGTTTTTGTTGTGTACAAAAAATGTAGCAATTTTAACTGCAGTCATCTAGCCACCTACATCTGTCCAAGCGAAGACATAAACTCTTTTTAAAAAAAAAAAACAAAAAACACTCCACTCTAGACTTCCCTTTGCACAGTAGCAGCTTTGGCCTTCCACTTAAAGTAAACTTCATTAAAAGGGCTGCACGGCATGTGAAGGTGGTCTGACGTGCCCTGAATGATGGTCTCGGCAAACAAAGCTGCTACACAAGCCATCGAATTATCTCTGTCAAACTTTGGCGTAATCTGAGCTGATCCTCTTAAAAATATTTAAATGAAAACATTTGCACATCAATGGGGCTCCATGGCAACCCTGTGTGTATTCTTTCTCCGGGGGTGCCTCTTTAACACCCCGCTTTAGAAAAGCACATCTCCTCTGTTGTGTTGACAAACAACAAAACAAACAATATTAAATGGAGGAGCTGACATTTTTCCCTTTTTTTCCACGTCATTGATGGATAGAGGAATGTGAAAGGCTTGAGGAACCCATGGAGAATGAATGCTTGAGCTTGAGACGCTGGTAATTCTACGATCGGTGCTCGGGATGTGTCGTTATACATGGACTATAAACTAGAGAGAGGGGCATTTTGAAGGTTGTGAGAGTGAATCCAACTTAGAAGCCTTCATAAGTATTCACTGAGCTCCCTCATCAGTGTTTTATAGCTGCATATTATAGCTCTGTATGTGAGTAGAACCCCTCCCTCTAGTGGCAAAAAATAAATCTGCCTTTTTGGATATTAAAAATATCCTCTCCCTGCTAAGATTTGGCTTCCTGGCTTTCCTGAATATATTACATAAACATTGCAGCAAAAATGTGATTATGTTTGGGAAAATAATAGAGCGTCTGTTTTGCTTCCTCTTGCATGCTGGGAAAAAGGCGATGTATTAATATAGCTCGTGGCTTAATTGGGTTTCGGATGGTAAATTAATTAATTTGTGGCTAATAGGCACAAACATGAGAAAACAAACTTCTTTACTTTAAGCTGCTGCTTGTACATGCATCTAAGTAAGTAATGTAAATTATGCAGATTGTGTTGATTATTCTGAAAAACAGGCCTGTGTAGGAATTGAATTAAAGATCAAAACTTCCTGGCATTTTATCAGTTGTTCACGTCCATAAAAACATATGCAGTTGGGGGTTATTTGTCTGTTTTGCTCTAACAAACAAGATTTGGGAATTAATGAAACTGATCTTTTATGAGTCGGAAAAGTTGCATTGACTTTACAGTGCAAACAATACAACGCTAATGCAACTGTGGTATTCACAACAAAGTGCTGAAGAATTAATGTGAGATATTACCAGCAGCCTTCATTTGCAAGAATGACAGTATCAGTACTGGGGCTCACATGATGCAGGGCTTATTTTAAAAGCTAATTATATTTCCCTGTCCTTTAAATCTGCTCTTTTATCTGCAGCTTTCCCAGAAGATACTGGATCTCTGATGCAATACATAAAAAAGATACGAGGCGCTGCACGGCCTTGTAACTCTGCTGCAATCCACGCCTGCAAACTGATGGCTCACAGAAACAGAAGCAACCCCCCCCAGTCCTCGGCATTAAATATGCTTTAATCAGCAGAACATCAATTAAGGAGTTGGAAATAAAATGTCACCTTGGTGTTTCAAGGGAAAGTTTCTCCCCTCAAGCTTTCATTTGGAAAATTTAGAAATTCTTTCTTATGGTAATTTTCTGATTGCACTGTGTGCTGAGAGGGTTTTCGTTTTACTTTGGGGTGTTAATTATATTTATGAAAGTTTCTAAACTCAACAGAGGCAGTGGGTCTAGTAGTTGCAGCAGAAAATTTCAAAAGTCAATTATGCATTTTCAGAGTTCATATTTAAATGTCTGAACACTGACACTGATATATTAACACCACCAAAAATAAACAGGAGTGGGAGGAGCACGTCACTTGATTGACATTTCAATATAGTTTATCATTTTAAAATCACACACTTTAAAGTTTAAAAGCCTTTCATATAAGCTTCAAACAGAGTAAAGTATTGTTACTTCCATGGTAGAAAGGAGGATTAATTTGCATTTTGTTCTTCTGAAAAATTTGCTGCTGGGTGCTTCTAAAACTTGCTAAAACATGGATAATCTATACAAGAATAACATTAATATTTATTAAAAAGTATGGAAACTGTGAGAGGACTGAAATACCAACTTATTTTCTTGACATTATATTGGAAAAACTACTTATCTAATTTGATTCCTCTGTCACATGAAACACAGCTAAATTTAACTTGTATCTTGAAATAAAAAATGTTTTCTGCATTGTTTCAATCTCAATTTATAAATGAATAAATTATGTTTTCTTGATACAACAAACATTGCTTGGTTTAGATACCAGCTTACTTATCACATATGTGTCAATATCTCAAGACAACAAATATTGTTTTCTCAAGCTTTTAGTTATTTTTTCCGGTCACACACTCGTTATTTTGAGATAAAAATGTGGTTTTCTGAAGATATCGGGACATTTATCCATTTATTACATACAAATTTAGTTTGATTTTAAAGTGCTCATAAAATGGTACTGTTTTCTCCAATATTAAATATCTATTCCCTCATAGCATGAGAGACATCTTCATTTCATAAGCATCATTATCATTGTTTTCTTCGAATGTGTTATCTCTTTATCTAAAAAAATTGCCTAGGTATGTTAACATCTCAAGAAAATTGACATTATTTTCAGAGTTCCTAACTTAAAAGTTATTTCAATATCCAAATTTAATACAAGCGAGACCTCCTAATCTGACGTTTAGAAGGTTATACCGATGAGCATTGCTGTTTAAGTTATTGTCAAAACAAGGCATTTTTTTTAGATAGCACATTTCAACAACAGCGCAGTTCAAAATCTTTTACAAGATGAATTAAAAAAAAAAAAAAAAAGGAGAATAAATTGTACTGGCTTGATAAAATATAAATTATAGATCCAGATTTTATCTTAACACTGATGTTGAAGTATGAGTATTAACGACTCATATTTGCGTCATAGGTTGTCTGTTTAGACATTGAGGTATCATTGTCTTCATCTCAAAATAATAAACCACTAAATAGTAAAATTCTGATCTTTAAAGAATCACATCAAAACTAATTATTGTAGATGGTGCCAATATCTACATTTAGGAAAGTACTAATTCTGTTAATATAAAAACATTTTCCTTAGCCTATAACTGAAATTAGTTTCTCTTTCAACTTCACATGATTGTGTGATACTATTTGTGACATCATGTGGTCAAACTATAATGCAAGCTTCACATATCCCAAGGCAGGTTGGCGCAGAATATATATCAACTGTGTCCCACACCGGTGATAACTCTCAGAAGTTAAACATCCATAAAAGGCTTGAGAACTCTGACCTTCACAATCTAACTAAGCAAGAGGAGCCAATGATGTGGAACAGACCCGTCGCAGTGCTCACAAGATGATAAACTATGCTCCAGCTTTGCTAAAAAATAACTGTATGTCTTCGATGACATATATAGCGCCAGCATTTCAATAAGATCCCAATTTATTTTGCACTAAAATGGTTTATTGTCGGCTATAAAGCATATGCAGCAAGAGGTGGAAGGACGAGGCAGCTTCAGTGCAGCGAGTGTCTCTCAAAGGCACATTGTTCTCTGCGCAGCTCAAGAGCACATCTCAGGGATGTGTCTCAGATGCTCGAGAAGGCCGTAAAACCTATCAAAACTTATAAAGCTTATCATTAGTCTGCCTCTTGTCACTCATTCCTGGCTGTTTTCGTTTCTCAGCTTTCAACAAACTTATGAAAAACTTCTAAGATGAGTGGGATTTTTGGAATAACACAAGAAAACGATTATTTCATCTCATGTATAACAACCCACCACCTACATGCACAGCACCACATACAAATTTAAATTCCTTGAATTTACAGACTTTGAGCCTTCAGAGCAATATGCAATATTTGTCACTTTGTGTCAAAAAATTGTCACAGGGAATAAGATGGAAACTGAAAAAGAAGAAAAAAAAAAGAGTTTTTATATATTTTTTTGAGAGTCATGTCAGGATGCAGGGTCATTTACAATCCAATAACATTTTCATACACTGAGCAGATAAGCGAGCAATACATCTTTCACCATGCCTGCCCTTCACACTTGTCATAGCAGCGCCATAAACAGCATCTATAACAATTCCGATCACAAAGGAACTACCTCCAATATGCAGAGGAGCCTGAAGCTTTGCACTCTTTCCAAAGAAATTGATATGCTTTTGAAGTTATTGCTAAAACTAGGAAAAACATTGTTCTTCTCTCTGGCAATATATTCTCAGCTGGAGTTTTATTTTTGCAGGAAACAGAGATGTGATTAATGAATTATGTAGTATTTAGAACGAACATTGTTTTATTTGTAATTGTCATTATTGCTGTATTATTTGCACTTGGCGGATGAACTGATTCGGGTGAGCAATTAATCATAATTAAGAAGAATCTGACAAGTGCTCGAGGGGAACAAGGAGACAAAGCCCTCTCTTTATATTCCCAAGGAGGATTCTGAGAGATGATGGGAGAGGTATGGAAGCAGCTAATGAGATACGCTTTCACTATAGGTCTTGTTGTGATCTTTGCTTTCCTCTGTGTCAAGGGAGATCACTGAGGGTTAAAACCAATGGCTGAAAATGGAGAATGAACATTTCCTCCTTTATCTAAACCTTCTCCTTAGATCTATTACAGTGTACCTCAAAAGGCTAAGTACCATTTAATTTATTTGCCCCCTCCATATTTGTCTTCCGCTTGTGATTTATGGGCATATAATCTATGGGCTGCAAATAGGAAATGTCTCTTTACAATGTGAAGCCACAATATTTCCAACCATGTTCATTGTTTTGGAAAATCAAAAACAATGAAAATCTGATTTTAATGAAGTTATTTTTGTCCAAATTGATGCGCAATCTGGTTAAAAACTTTACCATTAACACATCAAATAAACGGAAGTAGTTAAACCCAAATATATTCACACACCAGATTGAGATTACATACATACTTTCATACATATTGATATATATGTACACACACATATATTTAAATATATACACATATATACACATGCATACATGTGTATATATGTATACATGTGTATATATGCATACACATGTATACACACATCCATATACTGTTTGTCAGAAACAGTATATGGAATCTTAGCGCGATTCCATTGTGATCTTAGCACAATGTTCAGGAGGAGCGAGCCAAATGTCACAGTTGGACAGTGGGGCAGTTGTACCATCAGACCGTCACTTTCCGAAACCACACACAAAAAAATTCTTAAAAGCGAACATAGGGTCAGTGCGACCTCAACAGACCAGTCAAGCAGGCTGTTGTGCAAATATGTCATTTCAGAAATCAAAAGAGCAGAGTTGATTTCTGAAACTGAGGTTTACCAGGTTGATTTACTGTGTCATGTTTAAAATGTGTGTTAGTACTCCCATTTTAAACAACTGTTTTTGTTCTAGTTTCAAATGTCACTGTTGTCACTGAAAAGACAACTTTGGCTTAAATCCAGTGATCTGTTCTGTGTCTGAAAACTTTGCCAAAGCTCTCCAATAAATGTTAATAGCAAGATATGTTTGAGAAGCACCACAATTATGTGTTTACTTTTTGTTTTGAATCCACAGGCTAGCTGGTTGCAAACAGCATTTATCATCACTGTAACGTACCCTGACTCCCAGTGAACAACCTTTTATGTATGTTGGAGCAGCAGCTTATCTACAGCTCAGAGGAAGTGGTTAGCTAAGCCGATCAGGAAGACCAACTCTATGCAGTGGGTGACCAAAGAACTACATACATAAAAATTGTAGATCATCTGCCTTGCAGATGGATCCTGTTTTGTTGGATCTTCCAGATGAATTCAGAAACAGTATATTAAACTTCGTGTTAGGTAGTTTTCATGTTTGGACTACTCTGGACATCAAGATTTAAGAGTCAAAATCTATCCAGAGGGCAAACTGAATTTACTAGTGCTTAGAGTTCCAAACATTTCATGAATTATTATGGAGTACTGGATAGGGTTGTCAGGGAACCATAGAAGCAGTTCACATCTAGTTGAGTAAAACGTTTCAGTGGTCTAGAAAGAGTAGAACGTGACTGTTATTACTGGCAGGGTACAAATTTTCTTTTTTTATGTAAATATTGGTAAGCACCCTGTGTTATTGGGTTTTAATGTGAAAATCTGCAATTTGTCTTTAAACCACACAATATATGAAACAACAAAACTGACACCATCATCTAGATTTCTTTTGCAAACATTACTTGCAAGTAGTTAATGTTTTCAAAATGTCAAAATATAAATTTTCTGTAAAAGTAGCATGGTATGGTTAAACTTAAATACCCTAGAACAAATGTGGTGATGTCTAAAAAACAACAATTAACCACTTTTCACTGAGTAAAATACAACAGTAACAATACAAGGATTAATGCGATATGAAATGATAGCAGTCGTACAAATGGTGTGGTGTGGATTCACATTATCTCCTTCCTCTACTGCTATTTTATGACATCTAGACTATTTGTGTCTTAATAAATCCTTGATTTGTTCATCACAGTTTATTATTTTGTCTGCTAAATGAGAAAATATTTCATCTTCTCCTATCTCTAATTGCTACAGTTTAAAACACCTTAGAAAACTAGTTTTTATTTAATTTTTTGTTGCTCCACTAGCAGTGTCTGAGCAAGTCATTGACCAAACATGGAAATAAGCATTAGACATTTCTCTCTGGGTACAGCTGACAGCTGTAATTTTTTTTTTTTTTTTTGTGCGCCCAGGTAGTATGGCAAAAAATACACTGTTTCACAACACATGCCTGCAGCATTAAATTGATTCCAAAGCCCTCATTGTACTTGATTTGTTACTTCAACTAGTCCTGACAAAACATCACTTGTGCAACATGTTCAAAGCAAACGCGGGCTGATTATTTTTGCAAGTAAAAAACATGAGGTGTGAAGATACTCCCATACTTTGCAGAATGAGGTCTGCTCAGACAACAGAGGTCAGCAACCTAAGCTTTAAGGAAAGTTCTTAGGTGAAAGATGCCTGTCGGCACTTGCGTCTGTCAGACTGGTCGTGTTAAAGGTGTAGAAAGCCGAGTGTCTGATTAAAGTTCTTAGATTCTTTAAAGTCCAGAATTTACGAGATGAGGAGAGCCCTGAGTGATAAATGGTGATGTCCCTCACTCCATCCTGTCTAATTTAACTCTTGGAAATGAAACAAACTTGTGCGTCCATCTGAGTTAATTGCTCTTCCCATGCAACGTCGAGAATGTGGATGAGTAGGTGAGCAAACCATCTGCAGCAGTTGCTGGCTGTGGGGCAAATGCCCCAAAAGTATAAATTCCGTCCTGACACCGGCAGTTCTCACGCTGCTCGGATCATTCTGTCAGCGGCCATAACATCAGGAGATAAATAATTCAGGCAACGTCTTAGCTGTAAGCCCTCTGTCATCCACACAATCAGCCTGAGGGTGGATGCCCTCAAGGCTGCATCATTTACACGTGTCGTTCTCGATTTGGATGCTGCGAAAAGATTTGTTCAGCTCAAGAAAAGAGATCAGCGTGTTGATCAGTATCATTTATCTGGTCAAGGCATCGGGAGAATTCTTCTAAAGGCTGTGATTTCATTAGGTGATTATGAGGAGCTGTAAACAATGACTTGTTGACTGATCCGGAGAGCTGTCCCACTTGGCAGCGAACTGGATTTGTGTTTGATTTCATAAATAATTGCAGTCATCAGGGACACACATTGTTTTAGGCTTTAACCGTGTTGTTTACCCATGCCACATGTCTCTGAGAGAGACACTGTTGTGGATACACATCGCCCTCAAGGAATCTTACCCAGGGCCCATGGCTGGCAAGTGTATTAAAGGATTTTCCTCCATGAATGTGTGTGAGTGTGTGTGTGGGTGTCGATAAGTGAGGGAGCGAACTTAAAAGGGGAGAGAAAAACAACATGCATCTTGCACTAGAGGTGTTTAGGCGAAGCTGTGAGCAAACACATCCACGGCTAATGAGGCCTGGCATATGGAGTGATCATTGGAATTCATCACAGCTCTGTTGCTACAGCGCGGGAGTGTTACGCTCCGTCACTTAGACAAGCACCGGTAAAATGTAAGAAAAAACCCCCTCAACGTTAACAAATTAGCCGACACGTATGTGGGCCAAGAAGAAAGTTAATACAGAAAGGTGATTGATTGTTCCCTTGTTGCCTTCCTGTCAGCTCTGTTTCTGCCAACCGAGGATGCATAAAAGATGGAAGCTATCTACGCCCCTGGCCAAAAAAACAAGAAAAAATAGAAAGTTCTCTTGTCCTCGTGACCGCAGGAGTTTTCACAACAATGAAAAAAGAAATATCTTCAGAAAGAGGTGTGGTGTTCACTTTTAAATACGTTTTTCTGAGCCTTGTGTGGGAGTCTCTCTGGCGGACGGTGTGTGTGTGCATTTCTGTGTGCAAATGTGTACATTTCTATTTGTGTGAGCTGAGAGGAGGAGGCATTTAGAGGCAGAGCTGATTAGGAATCAGCCCTCCTGCTTCCTCTGCCTGGTGTTCGGTGCTGCAGATGAAAGGGAGTGGAGGTGGAGGTGTGGGAGCAGGTAGTCCAATCTGTATCCGACTCCTCACTCATTGCCTGCACTGTGTGGGGACTGCTGCCTCCCTTATGATGAGTGACTGTGGAGAGCCAAATAGCTCAAAAACAGGGCCGGCATCGCGCCAATTAGGATGGAGCGAGCAAACATATGCTTCGCTCGGAAAAAACCCTGATGAAAGTGCATATGGCAGCCATAAATTAGGAGAGCACAATAGATTGTTGGCCGTTTGAGTGTAAATGTTTAATTAACCTGTTTGGCAACATCACTGCTGTGTTTCTCAGTGAAGGAATCAATCTACTTAGCAACCCATTTAAAAATACAGGGCCTTCTTTGTGTGACACATTCATTGGGGACAGCTGAGCAGTTGTTAATGTCTTCAAATTAACAAAGCCATTAACCCAAGTGATAATGGTGTGTTTTGTGTGTATGTGTAGCTTGTCCAAGGACGATAACTCTGTGTAAAACCTGTGTCCAATTTTCTTTATAGCTTCAGGTGAATTATCCGCATTTTAACAGCCACATTTACATGAGGGTTGATGTGTGTCAAATGATTAAGTGTTTTGTACAGCTGTCAATGCTAGGATGAGACAATACAGACTATTGTTTTACTGTGAGTCATCTTTTAGGTTAATAGGAAGAAAACATAAAACAGACTTATTCAGCTGTTTTTTGATAAGGCTTTGTTGACCATTTATGTAAATCAGAAGAATTAATAAGATGATTCTTCATTTGGATGATTAAACCAAAGGATTTCAAAGAACTTGTAATAAAAAAAAGTACTGCCTCATCCTATCCTACACTAGGATAGGATGTATATGCACTCAAGCTATTAAGAAATCTTTCAAGAAATTTATCAGGGAATGTTTAGACACATATGTCTGTGAGCAGCTCTAACTACATTGAGAAATTGATTTTCAAATAAAGATTATACATGGAAATCTGTACATCAATACATCTATAAAGAAGTGTATTAAATACAAAATCTTTTGAGAAAAGTATCAAAAAAAATCTATGAAGCAATATATTTAAAATTCTACAGACAAATCTTTTGGTAGAGAAGTGCATCCATTTTTGCAAGTATTAAGAATTCTCACTAAGGAGTGTATCCAGAAATATGTATTTTTGTAAATGTATTAAGAAACTCAAACAATTATTAAGAAGTTACTACCAAACAAAACTTCATATTAGTTCATATTTTAGGAAACCTATTTGCATATAAGTATATTTTTTTCTGAATCTATAGCAAACTTGCAAAATTCTCTTGAGAAATCTATTAACAAGCCAAATTATTATTATTTTTTTTAATTTTCACAACAGTAGATAAAACTGAGCAATCTGGATCCCCTCCCTTTTTTTTTGCAGAGATCACAGAAGACAGAAGGGGCTGTGATGACCTCGTCCCAGAGGAGAGGGATGTTTTTGCCTGCAAGGTAAAGTGCTGGGATGCAGAGGAGATTTTTTTGATTTAATCACCGTGCTCCATGGTGCACAGTGTGCTGTGGGAGGAGATGGCAATTATAACGCCCATGCTGTCCTGCTGTCCCAGCCCGTGTGGTGATGTATTCCCCGGGGCGTCAGAGGGAGACAGTGGCAGGGGCACCGCTACCATGAAAGAGAGCAGAAGCCCCCCCTGCTGCCCCACTAACTCCAACACAACCATCCCCATCGTCCTGCGCTGAGAGCCACTGATGACTAGATCACTGGGGTGTGTCACACTTAGCAGCTCGGTGTACAAACAGTTAATGTTTTCAAACAAGAGTACTTTTTGTGAGAACATTTCGAGGCATTCAGAAAGTTTCCCTGAATCCCGTTGACCCAATTTAGCATTCAACCTCAAAACAATTAAGTTGCACAGTTTTGTACACATTCACATTTTATTAATCCCATTGTTAAGCCGATTTACTGTCCAGATTTAAATCACCCCGTCAATCAAGTTATTTACTCTAAGCTGAAGAGGTACTGCTCTATAGTACAATATTGATCTTGTCATAAATAAGTAAGAATACCCTCTCTCCCACATACAGCAGCTAGCAGACATTTTTACACTGAGAAGAACTAGCTCAACAACTTTTCATATTGGATCAATCCTACAAGGAATATTGTTGTTTATTGGCAAACATCCTGACACATCATCATACACAATGAAGCAGACATGAATAATTAATACCGTCTCACGGAAAATATTCACTCGCACTCCAGTGGTGTTTACTCCCCCTGCAGACATCCACACAGAGGGTAACCTCTGCTGTTTAGTGGAGCTCTGCATCTCACTTCTCTGCTGCTGAGAACTTACAAGAGGCACAGTAACAGCACAAAAGCAGCAAGTAGATCAGTAAATACACTGCAGAGTTGTTTAAAGAGAGGCTTGAAAACAATGCCACTGTCTTTGTGAGTGCTGGGAAAAAAATGCAGTGCGACCAAAATTTGATGAATGGAGAAGTAGGCCTATAAAAGAGAAGATTAATCTCATTTTGGTGTTGAAATACAGTGATTCAGGAACAAAGAAGGAATAATAATTGGAACAGGTTTTATGTTGTATGTACAGCATTGACCGAATTTATTAAATGTTCTTTTTTTTTTTAGCTAAATGTCTCCTGGTGTTCTGAATATATTGACCTTTATTGTTTAATCAGATTATGACACTTGTTTTACACTGGTGTTATTCATTTCTGACTTCTGAGTGGAAATTATACGCATTTAATGGCCAAAATTAGGTAAGCCAACTTTTAAAAAAATATGAAAATTGCAGCTACCTACATTTTTTAAAAGTAATTATTAGTTTAACAGAATACCTTGCCTGGTTTATTGGTGTAGGCCACTATGCGTGAGTGAACTAAGAAGAAATACAATGTCTAAACAGTATCCCAATATTTACACTAATAGGAAACAAAAAATGTAATATATAAACTATGGCAATAATATTTTCCACTGCTGAAATATACTATACTATTATATATTATATGGTATTTAGCATACATTTGTAATTTTAGTCATAGAGATTAATATAAATTTAAAATAAATAGGCTAATTTTAGGAATTGTTTTCAATTTATGAGCTTGTTTGATGTTAGCAACACTTTTAAAATGTTTATATCCAGCAAAGTTTTGCAATCTATTCCAACAAAGTAGCAAAGACTTTTTCCTCTAGTCTCTGGTAAGATTAGCGGTTCATATAAATTAATTGCCTTAAGATTTAAAATTTAAGTTTACTAGCTTGTTTGATTTTAGCTTAAGCACTAAATGCTGAAGTGAACTTAAATATAGTTAAAGCCAGATATTTTAAAAAATTCTCACTCCAACAGAGAAACATTCTCAACTACGAATCTAGTGACAGTTCTTAATTATTACAACGTTTTTATAATCTTATATCACTTTACTTTAATAAAGTAAAGTGATATAAAAATTTAAACTCTAATCCAAATGTTTATATACAAAAATATTTAATATTATAACATTTGTATTATTGAAAATTACATTAACAAACTACTACGCTTGTTTACAGTGACTCGTTTTAAGGACTGATATTTAATCATTACAAAATTCCTTTTTGTAGTGCAGCTGTTCACACAGGTTTGGTTTTGATTTAATTATTCTTTCTTTTTAAAGTCAGGGCCTAAGTTTAATTTTAGGAAGCTCTTAACAAATAACTGCTCTTGTTGGTATTGATGCTACATTCTGGAGCGTTAAAGTAAAAGTTGATACATCTGGTTTAAGCTAAAACTAACAGACTTACATGTGAGTTTTATATACCTTAGTGAATGTAACTCAGATGGGTCCTGTAGACAACGTACAACTGCATATTAAGTTGGCAACTGACTGACTGATTGATGGGAAGACGTTGCCGCCCTTGGGAAACGTCTGTGTGTGAGAAGTGACACTCCCCGTGTAACAGTCTCGGAAGTCAATGCTATCACTCTGTCAAACTCGGAGCTCACTTCCCTCTTTCCTTTTATTTCTCCCCTTCGTCTCTGCATTCAAAATCATTCCCACAGCCTACAGCTATGAGTGCAGACTTTTAGTGCACGTCCGCTCTAGACGGGAAGTCTGCGTGAGGAAGAGGGTGGGGGTATATACGGGGTGCATCCTGGGCCACTATCACCAGGGAAAGTGACAGCCCGGATAATTGGCACTAATCAAGTTGCTGCTTGGATTGAGAGAATACTGCAGTCTTCTGTTGGGCTGGAAGAACAGGGCTGACCCACAGAGGTAGTGCCCAAGGCCCCTTCCCTCCCTCAGTAGATTCTGTCAGTCCTTTCTGTGTGACAGTCGTCATCTAGCAGCAAAATCCCTCTTTGGTCAATATGCAAAAATAAGAAGAAAGTCGAAGCTAGATGGAGCGAGGTAGAGGCGGGGGTGGTAGAAGAGGAGAGGGAGTGAGGAAGACGTTTCCTTTTTCACAAGAAAACTAGGATGTTATGAACCGCGCACTACATTATTCTTTTTTATAATTTCTCTTACAGCTATTGCTTTGAATTACAGAGGACTTTTTGTCAAGAGCGAGAAGGAGATGAATCAAAAATTCATCTGAAGAAGTTCTGTACAGGGCGAGGAGAGTGTACCTCTGGTGGAACCAACATTTGCAAAAGTTCTATCTCCTTAAGCAATTATTAGCGGTGATAGTTTGACATGTACAAGAGTTGTCAACAACTGACTTTAAACAAAGTACAAAGCAGAAATAAACAGTGCCCTGGGCAAAATTAACTTGGGGGACTAGCCATGTCATGAATTATAAATGGCGATCTATTACTGCAGTGAGTGGTGCTGCTACCAGGAGGCTTCATTCACTGCGAAAAATCTAACCTATTTTCAACACATCTGAAAGTCGACTGACAGCAAAATGCTGAACAATGCAGTTTGGGGAAAATATGAGCTTGTTATTTAGTAAACGAGTTGTGTAATTTCTAAATTGTACCAAACTAACCGTGGAATACCCTCGGGGGGTTGTATCATCTGTTATACACATTTGCCTGCTAACTGCCATTCAGCTGCAAATTAATTCTCTCCACAGAGCGCATTTTAATCCATCTAATTAGCAAAGTGGTCTATACGTAAAAGCTTGTGTTTTATCTTTTTAATCCTCACATCCCCGCTGCAGCGCAAACATAAGTAATTACACCAATCTGTCATAATATTATGGCCACATGGCTAATGTTCAGAAGGACGCTATTTTGCCCCAAAACAGCTCTGAACAAAGAGCATCTAAAAATGTTTTGCAGTGTCTATGGGGATGGTGGTAGTGTGTCCTTTGAGAACTAGGGACTATGTGAAATGGACTAGCTTCCTATCAGATCCAATCAGTTTGTAAATGGGAAGTCAGGAGCATAGTGTAAAACTCAGACTCTGCTTACCAAATGCTCGATTAGTGCAAGAAAAACGAGGAGGAGGGACTTTACTAGTAGGACTGTTTAAATGTGTTTAATCATGTCACCTTTTTGGAGGTGGCCATTAGCTCTCTTACCAATGACTTCCTGTCTCTAGATAGTACTCCTTATCCTCGCATGCCCACATTTGACAGTAGAAAATAATGTTAAATTATTAATGGTGTGTTTCTCACACCATTATTGACAAACTCTTGTCTGTCGATAAAAGGTTTTTCTGCTAAGATGAGATGTTTTTTTTTTGACCATATCAAAATTTATTTTGCAAAACTGCAATAGAAACATTTTTTTCGGATTATATGAGTCAAATGATCAACAACCGGATGTTGCCAGTGGCGCAAACCACAGAGAAAAAAACTAAAGAAAGTAGTTGCAGATCATAGCACAACATGTTTTTAATGACTTAACACGTGAACAAACTTACTCATGTGTGATTTCAATTGCATCTCTTATTCAATAGAAACACCACAATTGAATTATTATTATTATTATTTTGACATTAATGGAATATTGACAAAGTTTTGCGCATATTTATAATGGAAACGCAGCTATTCATTTTCACCTCATCTTTGTTTTTTTTTATAACATTGAAATAATTATTGGACCCGGTCACTTGCTGAAGATAGCCGCTCATACCAGGTCTGGCTCTGCTAGAAGTCTCTTCCTGTCAACAGCATTAAACCACAAAATCTGGACCGTGTTTTTAATTGGATTTATTTTGAGAAACAAGATTACAACTTTGGTCACTCTTCCTTTGTAATCCTTGTATTTGGTGCATTTGCTTAAGTTTAACAACAGGAGTGCCCAAAGTCTCTGGATGTTTATAAACCTATTTATTATCATATGTTATAATAAATATGATATTATTTATCATATTTATATGGTAAATATAAATATGATAAATATGTATATTCATCATAAATATAAATATTTATAATAAATATTTATATTTATCATATTTATAGATATAATTATTTATCATATTAATCATATTTATCACATGATAATGTGATTTATGTCATTATCATAAATCACATGATGATGTGATTTATGATAATCACATACTATCATAAATCACATGATAATATGTGCATAGATGGATGCCTTTTCACACCCTGCTTATGTTTTCTGGGTACTCTGCCTTCCTCTCAAAAACACGTCTGTTAGGTTAATTGGTCTTTCTAAGTTGTCCTGTGTGTGTGCGTGCATGATCTTTTGTTGCCCTGTAATAGACTGGTGGTCTGTTCAGGGTGTATCTGACATCTTGACCAAAGACTGTTGGAGATGCATGAGCTGACGTCACTGTACACAAACATACAGTCAGGATCATGTGAATAAACTAGTTTGTCTCTCCAAGGATCCCAGCAGACAGAAACTCTTCCTCTGCCTGTCCTCTCAAGAGAAGCTGAGTCTGAACTTGTCTATGGAGAAATTCTACATACCTCAAGCCTGTTTTTCTTGTCATAATTCTCAAGGTGCAAATCCAACTCATCTAATGACCTTGAATGACAAAGATGGGGATTTTCTCAGCTCCTGGTAACATTTTGCAGAAGCCGAAAGGAGTCTGGCTGGTCAACATTGATAAAAGGCAGTAGCTCTGTCCTAACCAGGGACTCGTCTCCACGTTCTGAGCCTTCTGGGCTCTGCCTCAGAAAAGTAGAGAGACGTCTGGATTGGCACCTCTCTGGGTACACAAACCACTGGAGAACTGTGAAGCCTGAACTGCAGAGACTCCCTGTAGAACAAGACATACACCAAAGGATTCTTTAGACATGCAGAATAAACAGATGCTGAGTCAATTAGATGAGACACTTTAAGTAAGACTTAGAGACTCCCGGCTGGTTGAATCAGAAGAAGAGAGAAGTTTCTCTTGGTCTACAAAAATTATGTCAGTTTTCAATTTTTTATATGTGCAAGGATGTGGGCTGCAGCAGTGGACGGCATTGTTTCCAATGTTATTTGATAAGGAAAATGCTGAAGCTGCAGTGGGAACATTGCCACTAAAACTAAGAAATGAAAGAACAGGAACACACTGAAAACACAGTTTGCTTTTCCAGCCTTGCGTTTCCCTTTTCTGCTTCTGTTCCTTTTTTTGCAATTTGAGGTCTTTGCACAGCATGCGGAGAGCTCGCCTCATCTTCAAAAGACCAGTAAATAAAATCTTTTTTGCACCAGTGGAAATAAACACATAGCTGAATAGAATATGAAAACAGTGCTGTGATCTAGTTCTACAAACATGGTGATTGGCAGGTGGGTGGCACAAAGACGGATGCAAACACAGCTTCACACATTAATTGTAGCTGCTGTTAAAGGATGTTAACCAATATATATTCAATGCTCCCTTTTTAGACTCTGGTTCTGAGGGAGTCTCTCTTCAAGCATGGTACCGTTTGCTGTGCGGCGCCGCTGCCGATTTCGGCGCACTTGAAATACCTTTTTTAGTCGCAGCGTCAACCTGCAGAACAACATTCCCTCCAGGTGTTTATTGGCAACAAAATAAACTTAAAATAACTTTAGTTTGTTTTGAATTGAAAGTCTTCATAAATGAAAATAAACAGCGCCGCAGCAATGTGCTGCTGCATTCTCTTTTCCACCTCGAATACGAATATATATTTACTCTGTATACTCTTAGTGCATCAATATTTTATTTTCTCTTATCTAATTTGATTGCTTTGACAAGGTCCAGAATTATTTAAGACTCTGGTCATGCTGAGGCCAACGCGCTTTGTTGTCTCTGATGAAGGTGCCTGGGTTACAAGTGTATCCTAATCTGCACAACACAGGATTGAGTGAAGAACTTTGCAGATGAAAGTAGCTGTGCGCTGATAAAAGGACAGTGAAACACAATGCTGCATAGCATTAGCAAGGTGCAGTTACTTCCACAGAGTCATAATTGTCCAACATGCCTGGGAGATACACAGATGAATTCAAAAATATCCCATTTGCATAATAGGTACTCATCTTTGAATGAGAGCAGGAGTGGGGAGGGCAGGAGGGAATGGAGGGGGGGCAGGTGTGAGTGATCTTCCCAGTGTCTCGAAGTCATCATGTTTATCATTCAAATGCAAACCTTGTTCCATTATCCATGAGGGAGCAGGAGTAACGTGTTAATGTCCCCCTTCTCGTCCGAGCTGACAGCGCTGCGCTCATCTCTGTCACACAAGATGAGAGACAAAAGGCACTCCGAAGGCAGCAAAAACAAGTAATTACCCTGTTACCTACACACCCGCCTCCCTCAACACTCCTACCTCAGTATTTTATAATTAGTCGAACCAGGCCGGAGTCTTTGAAGAGACATAGACTAGCGGACTTTGATGAAATCTGGGGCATCGAGCAGACATGAAGGAACCACGGCCCTTATGCACTTCTCTCTCCGGTCTTGTGATTGTGCAGCATGTAGTGAAAGACCTTTCTCTTAGGGATCCTATGCCTTTCTGAGTGATGTGATTGATTATTTAATGGGAGATTTCCAAAAGTTGGTATCAGTGTGAAGCTAGCAAATAAAGTCAAACAACAAGAGAGAGTGCAGGTCTGAGGGAAGGAGATATCTCAAGATGTTTTTGAAGCCAGAGAGAGTAGCCAAGGGCAAGCAGATATTCCCCGCTTTCAAATTCCCCTATTTTTTAATATATCTCCCTAGTTTTTAATGATGTGCTTCCTATCCTTGAGTAAAGTTCTTCATAGCCTGTCTTTTTTTTGCCAGAAAGGATTTCTTTCTCTTTGAAATAAAATGTAAGTATATATTTAGTCTCCTGGTTTAGAGGCTTTCAGGCCAAGGCAGATATTCAAATTTGTGTTTTTATGAGTTTGCATATTGACGGCTGTGTAGCAATTGCCAAAGCGTTGACAATATTTTAATAAACTCATGCTGGAGGAAAATGTAGCTTCTGTTTGTATATTAAGAGAAATAATTACATTGCTGAAATATGTTTCATCGTACTTCAAATGTGACTGGTGTAACAGACAGAACTTCAGTGCCACAGAGGAAGGTTTACATTGTAGTCCTTTTTGATAAAACAGATTTTAATTTGATCTAAAATACGTGTTTTTCTTTAGGCCATCTCAAAATGTCTTAGGTGAACCTTAAGATGTTGTTTAGATATGGACTAAACATCTCAACTACATGTGTCTCTCTCTGGAATAGGAATATTTTTACGATGATAAGTATTTGAAAATACCCATGGTTAATAATTGAATCTCTGAAATGTGAACTTGTCATTTTATTGACCAGAAGGACTACATGTTGAAAGACTTGAATGTAAAAACAGCTCAACTAATGACATGTTTATCTTTTCTACAGCAAAACATTGTTGACCTTTTTGTCCTAGTCTTTACAATAAGAACCAGCAGCTGACCAGTCTGAGAGAACGTCCAACTGGAAAAACGTTCGGTGCCAAGATTTCTCTGTCAGCTCAACTAGTAGAGGGAACTTGTTCATGTGAAGTGAACAAGTTTGTAACCCAATAGCTGATTTTGGACCAGAGTAGGCATTCTTTTCCTGTTCTATTGTGGTTTGCCTGGTGTTAAAAGCTGGCAGATCAAAGATAGTTTGAAGACTTTGACTACATTAACTACTTAGTCCTGCAGGATTTTAACCTTATGCTGTTTTCATTTCAATTACAGTACTATGATTACTGTGTTTCCCAGATACATCTTTATCCTGAGGAAATGTACCAACGTTCCCTCATTCTTCTTTAAACTTACAATAGAGATCCCTCAATAGATTTGTAATGAGTTTATCCTTTACATTGTTCTTTGATAGAGTGTGAAAATGATTTACTTCTGCACAGTTGTGTAGTTTAGCATGACATATTTATATTAAAACAGATGCATGTGAGTGATGTGGAGTAAAGAACTATGTAAGCTTAGCATGGATAAAAATCAAATATTGATGATCTTAGTGGAGATACTTCCAGCAGAAAAAAAAAAAAAAAACAATAAAAAAATACAAAGCAGCAGGCGGCTGTCATTACAACAGCTGTAAATGTTTGAGGGCTAGAAATCAAAGCGTCGTCTTTGATAGAACCCGTCTTATAGAGAACATGGTCTTCTTTAAACCAGCTATAATGAAAGCATCTCATCAGACTCTGTCCGTCAGGAGCTGAAGCCTCGCACATCCCATCGCACGCCCTCAGGCCAGCAGAATACACCTTCCTCCTCGTGTTAGAGGAGCCTGCTTTGTAATGCAGCCGGTGAAGTTGGATAAGTGACATTATAGGGTAACTATCACCACCGACGATGAGATTTCACATGTCTGTTCAGCTGCTTTATTAGAAATACAAAAGACAGTTTCATAAAAAAGGCAAAAGATAATGTCGTTGATTGACTGGTGTAGAAATCCAGCTTGATGGAGTTTCACAAATTTTTACAGCACCTTCCACAGTTTTTGGCACGCTTGGTAAAAATTTATAAAAATCCTTCAGCTTTTATTCCAGCATAGTCTAAGACTGAAAATTTCATTCTAGTTTTCAATCAGTGAGGTTTGGAAATGTTCTTTTTTTCTGATAACTTTGCTCACTGTGCTTGGTGGCAAAATAAACCCCTTGTCTTTGTTCATCATAGTTCCAGTCATCTTACAGTTTGTAATTATCACTCTCATTACAAATATAAAGTCTTAGGCCAGTCACAGTTTACTCGTCACCTCTTCCTGACTTTTTAAAATCGGTGTTGCTTACCTTTCCAGGTTTCTAATTTAGTTTTTATTATTATTATTATTATCACATTGTTTCCAATCACCAAGCAACATTTTATATCATGCAAAGATAAGTTGATTTGGATAGCTTTCTTCCCTTAAAAACAAAATCCTTATTTGAAAATTGTTTTACAGAGTTTATCTTTCTTTTAAGTGCGCAAAACAAAACATAGGACAGCACAAATTCGACATGCAAATAGGCATTGGAAAGTTTGCCCCAGGTGCAATTAACAGAATTGTAATCTCTTTTTTTATCCATTGTTTTTCCCATGAGAGAAGAGTTCTCTGGGCAGTTTTTGCATATACCAAAAACAGCACTGCTTATTTGAGTGACATGTTCGTTTGCCTTTCTTATTTTGATAACACACACAGAATGACAGAAATGTGCTTCTGTGTCACCTGTATTTCCCCACGCAAAAACAGGAAGTTAGTCATGGGTTACCTGAAAACCCTGATCAAGTCATAAAAGTAAATACGATAATTGATTTTTTTTTTATTTTTACACAAATTTTAATATATTTTTTTTTTAGATCTGGCCAGGATATATCTCATTTAAATGATGAATGAACAGATGGATGGATGCCTTTTCACATACTTCACCATGTGATTTCCTCAAAAACATGAACACAATATATGAAAAATGTAAAATAAATGCAACTTTTTTGCGAACATCCAGCTAAACTACACTCTGTTGTAGTTTAGAGGTTTTCATTCTTGTTAAACCTTTTGTTCTGTAACAAAATATGAGCAACTTTTCTGCAAAAATGTTGAAACGGCGTATGTTTGGAACAACCCCTCTCCTCCTGTCTCGAGGCAGCAATAGCCATCGAAAAAAAAAAAGTGCTGGTTCAGTCTCGTTCTGTCTGTGGGCATAGCTTTGATCAGTCCCACCCCGAGACGTATCCTGAAGGGGAACGTTGCACTTCTATTCTCCGTGGCTAATCATACTTCCTGTCTTTGTCTTTATGTGCTTTAGACAAGCGTCAGATAGAAAGCACAGGAACAGATTTGCCCCGAAAACTGAGAGAATAAAGCCCGCGGTTGTGCTGCAGCTCATGCTCATGAATAATGCCAGCTTGTTGAGAGGTGGATTTCAGCTCATTGGTGTTTTTGAGAAAAGATGCTTTTGAGAGGCAGGAAAGTAAGTCTTTAGAAATTTAAGAGAGCATCATGAATGTAATGTATATCTCCAGACTGTTGAAGATCAGGTATTTTTAGCTGGTGGCTGACAGAAGATAAAGAAAAAAAAAAGATTGAGGTTCCGTCTTAGTTGGTGAATATGTGACCCAAGCAGTGAAATGGTTAAGAAAGTAATTTCACATGCACAGGCAATCTTGCTCTGACTGCAACCAGTGGCACTTTTCACCAAGAAATTCTTTGTGTGTTTAAAGTGAAGAAAAGACCATTTATACCAGGAGCCAAAAAGAATATAAAGAAACAGACAAAAATCTGTCTTCTTTTTTCATGGGTAAAGCTGAAGGCAATGAAAACCATCTTGTGTTCTATTTCTGAGCTGATTTCCATTTGCATGGCCACCTGAGGGACGTCAAGTTTCTCAGGCCAACTTCCTCACAGGGAGGAGAGCGACTGGTGACAAGGACACAAACCCAAAGACAAACTGTTTTCCAATCATTCCAACGCCCACGCCCCTCCTTATCCCACTCCTCACTGAATCTCACATGGAAACAGAATGAATCGTGTATAGAAACAGAAAAAAAAAACCTTTTCCTTGATGTTTTTCTTGTGCTTCAAAGCATGTAACTCTCTGTTTTGCCCTAGGGTTAATTAACATGAACCAAACAGTGAATGATCAGAGAGAACGGTAAATCTCCAAAGGTGAAGTGTCACATGGGAAGCGTGTTGTCAGAAAAAGGAGAAGAAGGTAGACTTTTTTTTTTTCCCTTCCCTTTTCGCTCTCTGCAAAAATCAAACGAGAAAGTAGCGGTGAAGAGGAAAGAAATTTGTAGACACCTTTCCAAAACTTTGCATTTCTCCCATCAGAGGGTCTCAGCTTCACAGTCTGAGCTTCAAACAATATCTGTAAATCCATGACACTGACAGGAACAAAAGAACAGTGGGGTTCTGTAACGTGATGACATTTTAGAGAATGTACAGCCATTTACTAACTACCACAAATTATAATGCATTTTATTAGAATGCTATCAAATACACCAACTCCGAAGTGGAATAAATAACTTGTTTTATAAACAAAATATTGGCAGCTTTGTTAAGATGCCTCAACCTCAGTCAGACTGGAAGGATATTTGTCAACATGAATGTTTTCCCATGTTTTCCCACAGATTCTCAACTGGAATTAGCTCCTCCAGAGTTATCATTGACCTTTTGGTTGATTTACTTATTAATGCTCCTCAAGGTAAACAAGGACTGCATTCACTAACTAGATCACTTTTGTAGATTGTTGGATATAGCCCAGATTTTAATTTGCGTTGTCAGAGTAAAGTGTGCCGAATGCCTACAGTTTTATAGTTTATTTGTAAAAAAAAAAAAGAAATAAAAATTGCAAAAGCCATGCATCTTTATTATTTAATTTAACAATTACGCACAACTTTTTGTTGGTCTATTACATAAAATCCCAACAAAATATATTGAGCTTTGCAGTTGTCTTGTGACAAAGTAATCCCATTATTCTGATTTGATAATGGGATTGGCAAAAAAAAAGAAAAGATTTGGAGTCAAATGAATAAAGAAAAAATAACCATCCAAAACAAAGTTAATCACTGCTTTTATAGACCCCCTCATCAAAATTGTGTCTGCATCCTAGAATCCCCGGAGGGAAAAAATGAGAAAATGACTTCATGATCCACAGATATCCTGGATGGCATGTCTTGCAGGTGAAATAGTATGATATCTCCCTGTAATAATTAACATGGGCTCCTCTTCTGTCCCTGTGGCTTGTCGCTGACATTTGGTTCATGCTCGAGTGTCTGCCTGGCTGATTTCCATCTCTTGCATGAAGGTGGGGCAGTGATTCTGTGTGTGCGTGCAGGGTCCGGTGGCCGGCCTGACGAGGATATTGAAGACGGGCAGTGCCTCAAGTGGATGGGATTAAGCGTCATGACAATATGGATTAGGGAGCCCCAATTCACTCCCTTCTCAGTCGATTTCAAGCCTCCAGGAAGTTAGGAGTTGAAAGCCAAACACTGGACCACAAATTAGTCTCGTCGGTTTGTTTGTACTCTTTTAAAACGGTGCTATGTAAAGAGTCAGAGCTCACACATCCCTGAACGCACATTTTGACAATTTCCCCAAATTTATCACAGTGATTTCTATACATTGTGGCAGCTGTGACACCCTGTGTTGATTTACACCGAACACCTCAGACTGGCCACCTCATCTACTGCTGCAACTGGCCTTATTTTACATTATTACATTATGTATGCAGGCTTGAGTATGGATAATAGATGAATCTAAAGCAAAGCAGCTTAATCATCCACCATCATTCTGCTGCACCTTGCTGCGGAGCACACATCTTAGTAGCCATGGTGTAAATAAACATTAATATGCCACACTGATAAACACCATCCACCTCCCCCTCATCTTGCAGTTCTCGGTGTGTTATTAGGATGCAGCGTAGTACAAATAAACACCCAAACGTTTCAGCTGCCGTGTTCAAACAAACACTGAAGACGTATCGTAGCCGAGGCTAGTCCATTACAAACCACTTCACAGAAAATCATCGTCAGTGAGAGCACATGGCTTGCGGCCAAAGAACCTGCTTTCAAGATCTGACTGCACACTATGAAATCACATCCATGAGAGGTTTAAATAAAAAATAAAAAAATAGAGGACCTGAATGCTTTTCAGAGTTGGTCAAACCGAGGGGATCACAGAGATCTCAATGAGTGGCACAAGTACAAGGGTGGAGGGATGAATCAGTGGGCTGAGTGAGAGTAAAGAGATTTGGGATGATAAAAATACACCTCTATGTACCTCACTCCTAAAACGGATGATTGTCTTGGCATCTTTACTTTTAGTAAAAATTAAGATAAGTTAGGGCCATGACCAAAGACGATTTCCACCAATTTACCAAAAAAAATATACTTTTCAAGATTTCCATCAGATTACGTTCATCCCTAAAAAACATAGCAAATATACAAAACAAATAATGCATTTTTTGGAACTCTTACCCTCCTAAATGCCAGTTTCAGTTTTGTGTGATAGAAAAAAAATGTGCACAAAATGTTTCATGTTTTCCCCATTCAATGTAGCCATTAGCTTTGGTTTCTGTTACGAACTAACTTGCATTTACACTTAATAAATACATGAAGACTACTACAGGTAAGATATTAACTGCTTATAACCTTCAACAGAACCCCCACTTCCAAAATCCCAATGTGACCCTTCAAGGTTAACAAGCCACAGGCTATTCTTCTTCGTTCATGGACAAAGCAATAAAGAGAAAGCTTAGAGCGAAAAGAAAACTCAGCATCCTGTCCGGCTCTGAGCATCAAACACAGCTGATCTGATAAACCACAGAATATGAAAGCCCAGTTATGTCTCCAGGCAGGCTTTTTAATAAAATGGCTTGTGAAAGATCACCATTGATTTAAAGCTCAATTAATACCAAAGCTTGTTTTTTTCAGGTGCAAACAGCACTTTTGAGTTAAACAGCCAAAGTTACAGCAGTACACACCATGCTTCACCTTATTGAGAATCCTTCTGGCATCTCAACAAGACAGAAGCCTAACTCTTCAAAGAGGTTGGTTGTACACAAAAAAGCTTTTATAAACTTCTCCATAAGTCTTTTTTTGTCTGTAGATGGACTGACTGCAGCCAAAACCCAAGAGGAGACAGGCCTTATTCTGCTCTCTCAAGTCATTTCAATCACCAGTCTACTGTACAAAGGAGACAGCCTGATGGCGTGATGAGTGCACAGTGCTCATCTGCCTGTGCTGTTGTCTCTGTTTGTGCCTCATGAAAGGAAGCGGGCCTGACGATGCCAGAGGCAGAGGATCCGGCTCCGCAGTCTGAGCTGGGAAACATCAGCCCTGCACTGTTCTTCACAAGGAGATGTCCTTCAGTGTGGTGCCAGCTCTCCCTGGGGCAGCAGCATGAGACATAGCCTCTTATTTACCATACACAGGATCTCTCCGTGTCCTTAATGAGCCAGGATATTCTGCAACGCAGAGACAAAGGCCACAGTTTCGCTGGAGAAGCTGTGGCTTTGCTGAATTAAATAGTGATAATTAAGAAAATATTAATCAAACTCCAGCTCTCTGGGCTCTGTGGATGTACTGAGGGGGAGCGTCTTCAAGCTTAGCCTGTAGGAGTTCTCGTTTGGAGTATGCCTGCGACCTACAGAGCTGCAGGCAAACAGTCACACACAACACACGGAGATGCACACAATTAAAAGCAGACCCTGGTGGCCTTCTAGTCTATAATTAAACACCCTTTGGTGCTCTGAACAAAAAAAAAAACACCAACTGGGTTCAAATGTGTCAAAGAGAGAGTGGTGAAAGGAAATGTTAAGAAGCTGCTGGTTTGCTACATTGCAAGTTCTGTTCAGTGCAATGAATTAATAAAAAGCACAAACTAATACCTTCCCAGTGTGCAGTTGGTATGTCTGGCGGGGGCAACAGCAGCTATACAGCTGCACAGTGAAAGTTTAATGCTGCTGCAAGCCTAAAGCCCTGCCTGAGCTTTTTTTCCTTAGAGGTGACGGTGAGATGGTGGGGCGTTTTTTTTTTCTTCTTCTTCCAAATATAAAAATTCTAAGTAAAAAAAAAAAAAGCCTTCAACCTTCAAAAATCCTACAAGGCTGCTCTCAGACACAATGGAAAAGTTGCTAAATCTTGAAAGGCATCACCCCATTGAAGTTTTTCCATAGCACAACCAAAATGTAAACCAAAACTAAATAGTGCATAATTTTACAGAAGAATAAAAATATCATTTTCACTTTAACTGAAAGACAAATGGAAATGTGTAGCATGTCGTAGGATTCAGTTTCCTTTAATCTCATGGTGCTGGCAGCATCATGCTGTGCCAATGTTTTTCTTCAGCACAGATGGGGAAGCTGAACAGAACTGAATCTTAGGCAAGTTGCTTTGTGTGGAGGAAAACTAACGCTGCATATCATTTTTACTTCATCATACTCATTGTGACACTAAGTGGTGGCAGAATCATTGAAGGGGCATAGACAAAGAAGCTAGTCAGTTAACTGATTGATGGGTGTAGTTAAATAAAGGGCAGTCTTGTTAGAAAACCTGTCACAGGCTTAAGCTTGCCCTAACTGGACAACGAAGACATGCTTCATTCAGTCTGACTGAGCTAGTTCACAAAGAAGAATGGGCAAAAATGTTGAATCTATAAGTAAAGCTTGTAAGAAATAAAACCCAAATGACTTGCAGCTTCAGTGCAGCAGAGGTCAATCCTGCTTGGCCCTAAACTTTAATACTTCCATTAAAAATTGCATAAGAATTCTCTTCCTCCCATTTCCCAATTGCATAGTCTGTTGTGTTGACCTACCAAATAAAAATGCCAATGTAAGATTGAGTTTGGAATGTTAAAAATATCAAGTGTATGAAAACTTCAAAAGGGATTGTAAATTAGTGACCCCGTCTTCAAAAAGAAAAAAAAAAAAATCAAATGGGTCTATATGGTTTAATTTTCTATGTTTTTGTTTTTTTTCCAGAGTGTTTATCATGAGGTAGTAGCAGTTATGGTAATGTGTGGTAGTCCATCTCCTTCCCAGAATGCTCTATGTTTGACATTCATGGGGTTAAAGTCCTCTGAATGATGAAGTGCCCGTGTTTGGGACGGTAAATTGCATCGTTTCAATTGAGAAGAGAGTTCCCTCTTGGGTTTGCTGGAGGTCCCCGTGGGCTGGCCTTGAGCAGAACAGCATGTTGTACATCCATATAAAAAAAAAAAAAAAAAAAAAAGGAGGGGGAAAAATATGGAGGTACTTTTCTCTTTATGATGCAAAGATTAATCTGTCAACACGCTCTCGCATAAATCTCCATCCAGGCTTCACAAAATACTGTTTTATCTCACTTTGTGCTATATTTTATTTTTTATTGCCTATAAACACAAACCATCACAAAGGGCTAATGTTCTCATCAATATTATTACAAAATGATCATAAATCCAGTGTCTTGTTAAAACTTGAAGCCATTTCCCCCCTTTAGCTAGTCAATCGTTGAAAATATTGGACAGAACCATTACTTATCAGGCCGTTTCTCACACAATGACACCAAATGGAGCTGCAGCTCACCAGTTTCACAAAATGATTGCACTTTCCTTCCTATCCTTTCCTCATCTCTGTGTTCAGAGATTCCTGTTTTCCCTTTCGGGGCTATATTTTTGCCCTTATACTTCAGTAGAAATGCCTTGACAACACGGCGGTTTTTTTTCTCATCCTGAGAGACCACAAACTAAACAGCAGAAACATGTTGTATAGAGGCTTGTTTAGTACTATGCAAATGATCCTTGCCAGAGGTAAAATTAACATTTTCAATTAAAATATTAGCACCAAACAAACACAGAAAAACACACTAATGATTAAATCATCCTCTTCGAGTTTGGAGGGTGATACTCGATCACTGTTTATCTCTCAAACAAGCTTGTTTTAATTTTTCAGCTGATGGTTTAAAAACATTAAACTTGTAGTTTAAATTTAGCCATCTTAAGCTCATCCGATGAAAAGTTAACAGTTTAAATAAGTTTTGACTTAAATTATATTATATAATTAAAACGGATGCCAGGATTTAAAACAAACATGCAATTTATGGTCAAATATTTCATACCAGCCTCTAAATATCTGCATTTCTTCTGCAGATATTCAGATAGGAAGTGAGGACTTGACACAGGAATATTTCTTTTGTGCAACTTTACCGCCCTCTGATGGTAAAATATGAAAACAGCATGTTAGGACGAAGGAAAACAAAGAGTCAGCAGTCCAGAAAAGAAAATGTATTAATGATCTGGTATAACAATCATAAATGGCACATTTTTAAGTTCTAAAATTTTATTTTCCTTCTTCACTGCCATACTTCTATGTTTGTGCTGTAATGTGCAGTTGTCAGCCCATATTTCCAGTACAAAGAGATTGGAAAACCCTTTGGATATCGAAAGACTATCATTACTGGTCTGGTCCGCAGAGGCTGAGCATTGCCTTCTGGTAGTCTCCTTTGGTATGTTCCTGTAGAGAGGGAAAAGAAAGATAAATGAGCGGCAGGGTGATAGAAAATGCTTTAAAGTTAATCAGTAAGAGGTTGCTTACAGTGATAGTCTGCTGCAGGGACTGCCCGAAGGTGTCCTTGTATTCAGAACAAATCTTTTTCAGGTCCACCTCACAGCGGGACACAATAATCCTGGTCACAATCTTCTCTTTGGCTCCTTTCCCCTAAGCAGAGGAGAACGAGTCAGCATTAAACTTGTCCATACTTTTGACTTAAAATACAGTAGTTGATGTAAGACTGGTGGAACAAATTTGGCCAACTTTGACTTTTTTGTCTTTCTACAGAACATTTTGACTGTAACAAAGAACATTTTTAAAAATAAATAATTGCTAGAAGTAGAAAGTCCATTTGTAACAAGGAGAAAAGGGGAAAAAAAACATTGCACATACCTTCATGGCTTCATTCAGCTTTTTAGCAAAATAAAGCTGCTTGTTTTCAAAGCACTGAACTGGAAAAGCAACATAAGCAGATTAAATTCATAGTTCTGTGTGTTGGAAGCAACAATTTGTTTTCTTTTGTGATATTTTAATGGCTTTAACAGCACAAATTCAAGAGGATTATGAAGGAAAAATTAACAGTACCTAGCACAAGAAATGACTTCTGCAAATCTCCTTTAACTTCCTTCACAATACTCTCCTGCATGTCATAGGGGCTGTAACTCTTGTACTTGTCAAATACTGAAAGAGAAAAAAAATTATATACATATTATACATATTTGACTTTACAGAACCCAATCTACTTCAGAGAACCAGAAATCAGGTAAGTGGTTACCTTTGCGCAGGTGGGGGACACTCCTCTGAGACATAATGGAGATCCAGGTGTTGACATCGGTTCCTTTTATTTTCACTCCAGCATCATAAAGAGCCTGATGAGGGAGAACCACTTCATTACACTGCTTGCAACTTACTGTATTGTTTTTGGGGACGCACCGATTTGTCACGCTAATCGCTCAGGGAACTGCGTTGCTGCAGTAGATTTACAGTGTTGTGATCGAAAGCAAAATTGAAATACAGTCAAATATATTCTAATATAGTGACAAAAGAATGGCATAAATGATGGCATAATCAGAATTAAATGAACAATCAGTTAATTTAATTCAAAATGACTGAGTTGCTGCAGGTGTTTTACACCTAAATACCTGAAGTACCTTGTTTCTTGCTCCTATTTGTTATCTGTAAAGTACCTACATACTTAAATCATAGCATGTATGCTTATTTTACTTTAATGTTATTCATGTGTTTTCACAATATTTATGAAAATGCTCAAATCTCACATAATTAAATTGTAAACAATTTTTTAAAGATTACATAGTACTCCATCTCCATTTAAATTGGTTCTCCTCCCGCGTTTTATAAAATACGACTGATCCTCAACGCCAGTCTAACCAAAATAATTTTTTAAAACTTCCTGTTGGTAAAAATATCAGGGGTAAAATCTATGTCTAATATGTCTCCATGTAAACTGTATGATATGATCCATGCAACCAGTAAGTCAATGATGTACCAGTATGAATCTCAATTTTTTCTAGAAAAGAACATGCACAATTATCATTTTAAAGTTTACTCAAAGTGATAACTCTTGTTCTATCTTCAGAAGAAGGTAAAATTATTGAATGTATCTCCATACATCAAAACTAACACATAATACCAATTGAAAACTTACTCTGGCATCTGCATCTATCTTTTCATAGTCTACAATAGCACTGGGTTCGTCTCTCTTCGTCTGTGCAGAAATGAAAAAAAAACAAAAAAAACAAGACTGTTATTAGTTCCACCTGAATTGCATCCAAAATGACAAAAATATGTACTTTTCACTCACATCCACCAGAGCCAAAAGCAGCTTAGCAAAGTTTCCAGAGGTATCTCCTGCCACATCTTTTGCCAAATCTTTCTTGAATACTAGAAAACAAAATTTTAATTACTTTTGGCATTAATATCCATGTCTAACATGTAAATTTACAAAGCACTACACAACAGCCATTTTGTAGAAAAGCAGGGACATTTTGAACTCACAATCACTGTAGACTTTCTTGATTTCAACCAACTCATCATTGCTGCGTGAGCACAAGATCTCAATCAGAGTTTCCTCATCTGTTCCTAAACCCTAAAAAACAGACAGAAATTCTCACATTAATCACCTTGGCTTGATAAAGTCATGTTGGCAATTTCAATTCTTTGTGCGATTATTAAAATGCGATACATTCACCAACTTCCCAATGGAACATATGGTTGTGAGAAGGTGTGAGTCACAGTTTTATTTAAACATGATCTGTTTTTATAAAAAGAACCCAGTTTAAAAGTGGAGGTGCAGTTGAGGATTGGTGGGATATCCACCTTCTCTTAACTCTTCTAAAGAAAAGCAAAACATATGATGGCGTTTTGCCACTAGGGGGCAGTGGAAATCTTCAATGATCGAGTTCAGGCGGTTTACCTTGATGGATCCTCTGATCTCTGAGGCGTCATACTGGGATGTGCTCTTCATCAGTCCAAGGATGACAGTTTCCAGACTGCCAGACAATGCTGCTTTCAGAGCTGTGATCATGTCCTGGAAACACAGTCACTTTAATCCCAATATGTCCCGTAGGGTTATAGAAAGGAAAGGCAAGGGCTTTAAAATAGGCTTTGATTTTGTGTCTGAACCTTCTGTACCTTTTTAGCTCTTTTTTCATAAGCAAAAGCAATTTCTCTTCTTTGAGAGTAAGATCTTTTTGTTAGGACATCGATGATGGTCTGCTCATCCACTCCTGAGAAAAAAAAAATACAACACTTGTAAGAACACAAGGGTTTTCTAAATATATGTATGATAGATGCAATGAAATACAAATCTCAAATTTAGGTCTGCATTCTATTTCTAAAATGAATAAATAACCTGAAAATAAAGACTTCATAAATGTTCAAATTTCTAGTTTCATTTTAAAGTGGCAGTTTTCATCCTATCAGAATTCACTGACCTCAGTTACAGGCAGACAAAATAGACTTGATCTGCTTTAGAGCTGGTAGGCAATTTGGGAATTTACCAAGAGATCTGTTACGGATGGCAATCAGCCATGTCATACAGTGAGCAAGTCATGTGGTCAAAGTAAAAAAAAAAAAAAAAAAAGTTCCACCCACTGTCAGCACAGTCAATCTGCATATTTTTTTTCTGAACCATATATTCTACTCAGGTTTCCGTAGTAAGGAGGATGATGTCATTCTTAATAGAAATTTTTAATCCAAAATTGGAGAATATGAGCAAAAGAAGACCCTGAACTGATATTGATGCACAAAATCTGTAGAGTTTTGAGGAACCGCTCAGCTCTTACCACTCATTGACAGATAAACTTTAGTTTTGGAATGTCATTTGTTGTGGTTTTGATGTGTTCTGGGAAGGTATAACTTTTTTCTGACTTAAAAAGTTCAAACATTTTATCTCATTGTCAGAGCCTGAAGTTGTTTTATATTTTGCCTAGCAGACAGAAACAGATTGTACAAAGTCTATAAGGAAACAGCTGTGAGCCTGCTGCGTGATTTAGTCAACTTTTCCATGTCAAGATCAACAAAAATGGAATATTTTGGCCACCATCCCACTTTTACTCTGATCTATCCTCTATAAGTTATTGAACATTTCTGGTAAATCAATCTGCAACATGCATTTTAAACTTAATTCACTTTGAATGACTGTTTAACAACAGAGTGTGATTTGGATTTGATTAACAGCCATTTTGACAATTGGTAATTTTATATTACAGTGTTAGGTTGTTTGTTCATTTGCTTATTTTCTGACTAAAATGGTTTGATTCTTAATCAAACTTTAGACATAAGACAGTTTTATTTTTTCTTCAAAATTATAGGGAATACATACAGGAGGGCTAGAGGGCCTCGCTACTGATGTATGTTATTTGATGTAAGAGAAATATAGTTTTCTCTCTTACATGTATAATATTGTAATAGAACAGACAGGCTGTTAAAGGTAACTCTGATTCAGCAGACAGAGGAAGCCCTGTCAGCTATGAGGCACAGATGAGGAGGAGTTTCCAGTGTGACCCCACTGAAGCTGACTCAAATACAGACTACTCATTTGTAAGAGAAAAAACCATCACACAGTCACACAAAGAGCTTCATCCTACCTTTGGTTTTGATTGCAGTCTCTATTCTGGCAGCATCTCTGTCTGGGTCAAAGTCCCTAGTGGGTACCACAGTGGGGTACAGAGGTTCATGCTGCAATGCAAAGCAAATCAATTTATAAGTAATGCAATTGCTTGAAAACAAAGAATCTGATCTGTGTAAAAGTACATCAAGTTTTAATTATCAAGACAAAAGTTTGACATTACCGCAACATTGAGAGACAGTTGTCCCAGAAACTCTGAAACCAAAGACATGTCGTTTTCTGAAAAAGAGACAAAAACTGGAGCTGAAATTCCAGCTCTTTCTAATCTTCTCACTGACTTGTTTGGCTTTACAAAACAAGAGGGCATGTTTACCTAGACTGAAGATAAAATTATCTGAGCTGAAAGAAATGCCTTCTCAACAGAGACACAATGACTCTAAATATGTTTATTTTATTATTTTTTTTTAACTTTCCACCTGGAATATTTTCTACTAACAGTGTAGCTATTTAAAGTCTCTTCTGCTCCACGTTACACTTTCATTACAACAGCTCCAAAGTGACCACACCCTGAAAACAATGCTTCTGAACTTAACCGAGGGATAATAAATTGATACACACACGAAAAAGCTTGAACTGAATCCGAACAGAGCAAATCAACATCATGAGACTCATGCCCCCCAAGTGGAAGTTATGTGGAACATCGTGTCCTTCCAAGTCTCTTTGGAAGTTGGAAAACCTCTTAAACTTTCATCTTAAATATGTGGGATTATTCAACACTAAGAAGCAATGTCGTTGCAGAATTACCTTTCTTGTAGATGTTGAGATGATGCAGAGATTTGTCCCTGGAAAGTTTAGGCAGAATGGAGCGTGAAGGCTGAACTTTTGTGGCAAAGACTGCTTCAATCCCCTCCCTGTACCATGACCTCATGACTCCACCCTGTTCCTCTGTTAGAGCAAGTCAGGCCTTCAAGCTCTGCAACTTTCCAACATTAAAACAGCACGCTCAGATCTGCCCGTTCAGGAGATTTTCCCTTTAATTTGGATAACCCACACGCTGCCAACGTCCGCATTAGAAAGAAAATGATCCATGACATCGTGCAGCGCGGACATTCGTGTTTATTTTGATCATGGTTTTACAAAACATTAGCTTTAAACAAAGTACATGAAACATGTCAGCAAATGTAATAGATTTATTTAAAATACAATGAAGGTGTTCTGGTATTGCTATCATTGTTAAAAAGCCTAAAGCAGTGACACTGGTCCAGAATAAGCCGAGTATGAAATGGAAGGATTTGGCTTTTAAACAGACTTCTCAACAAGCTTTTTAATGTAGTTTTTACGTCTGGCTGAACGTTTTGATCGTTTGTTATCCTGGACATTCGGGTTCTTCTTCTGTCCACTCCTGAGGTTGTAATTTCCATCTTTTGCTACCTGAAAGAGATGGAAATAGAATGTAATAAACAGTTTTAACAAATTCATTCTCAAAAAAAAAAAACAAAAAAACAAACAAAACAAAAAATGTCTGCAATAATAATCACTGCTCAGATAAAAGTATTCTCTCTGTCTAACAAGCCCATCTGGCAGTTGTGGCTTACCCTGTGTGATAAGATAACAGTCAAGAACCAGAAAGAAACAGGATTCTACTTTTTTTGTCCCTCTAGATTCTTGAACTGACTTACCAAGTGTGCTCTCTGAGTTGAAAGAATCGTCAACAAGTTTGGTCTCTTTTTTTTTGTCCAGCAGCAACAACTTACAAAAGTATTTATAGCCCTTTATTATGTTGACGTTTCAAAACATTACACCTCTTTACACCTCTAGAAACCTTTATGCATTCAACTGGGACTTTCTGCAATACAGCAACATAAGAAGAGCAGAACTTTAATGTTGTGGGAAAACAATACATGGTTTTACAATTCGGTTTTTTTTGTTTGTTTTTTTTTTACAAAAACTACATGTCCAACATCACTACATGTTCTCTGTTTGATGTTATGTGAGATGTTCTTTAAGATGTTCTAAGACAGCATTGTATTCTAATCTAACCTTGCTTTATCCATGACATGTTCCTTGGTCTTTACGATATCATTGATGTTCTCTGTCAAACCTCTGAGGTCTGCAAAGAACAATTCCATTTATACTGAGATCAAATCACATAGTCTGTTTACCGATACAATAATTATCTTATTTTTATTTGTAAAAAAAAGAAAACAAAAGAAACAAAATTTTCTGTTCCCCTCATATTTATGTACTAAATTGGGATTCGGGATTTTACAGCTATCCTGTAGGATAGCTGTAAAACAATGTTGGAGGATTTTTCCTCCAACATTGTTATGTTTTTGTACAAATTTAACTGATTACTCACCTTTTGAAAGGTATTTGGAGGAAAAGTACAGGGAACTCGGCCGTATTGCTGGTGGAAAGGAAGGACCACAGCCGGATCAACAGGTATCCAAGGGACAATACCCAACTTTGGTGGCTGAGGAACAGAGCTGTGGTTCTGCTGCAGGTTGTAAGCTCCTCGACTTACTTTTTCACCTCCTGCTTTCAGAAGAGTGACAAATGCCTCTCCAGTTTTGTGCACGATCAAGTACTGACCTTCGTCCAACCTGACAAACAAATGGAGGTCAGTGTAGTTTAGTCAGGGCTTTCACAGAAAAACATGTTGTGACCTTGCACAGATGTCTTATTTTGCTTTGTTTCTTGGCTGAGTGATGATGGGAATGTACGGCGCCTACAGAAAGCAGCGGATTGAGCAACCCGTTGTGAAACAAACAAAGAAAAGGGCTAAGAATAATGTCATTGGCTGAAAGGCTGAATGTGGGAATAATTCAGCAGTTTGAACAGAGAACCAGTGTTATGCAAAAGTCTTGAATGATGACTAATTTCTTTGCTGTTTGCTTCTATGGAGCCAAGGCTTCTTGAAATATTTTAAAGGTGATTGTGAGCAACAGTTATGCAAGTTTTGAAAAGGCATTTCAAAGTTCGCCTTGAGAAGTGGTTTAAAATTTTTGTTTGGTGTTATACGTGCAAAGTCATTTTAATTTGCAACTAAGAATAGTGCAACAGGTATAAACATTTGCATTAAAATGTGGACTTAATCTACAATTTAAATCAAGGTGAGAGAAATAACTTACCCAGTTAGCTTTTTCAGTAGGTGGTGCAGAATATTCAGAGACTTGGAAGGCCTGTGAACAGAAAAAAAATTACCATTTCTTTCCTCTGTATAATTTATGCTTGGATACTAAGTTCAACACAGAGATGACAAACTCAGAGCATGTTAACTGTGATTCCACCAAAAGCTGCAGCTCAATGCTCTCCAGCCTAATTACTCAACACAGCAGTGACACAATCAACATCAATGTGGCAACAGAGAAACAGAAGCACATCCCACACACTGCTGCCTGTAGCATTTTCTGACAAATTCCCTGATTTAGTCACACCTTATCTATCTATCTTACTCTAAGAAAGCAAAAATGTAGTGGTGTTACGCAACAATAATATTACTCATTGTAGTTTAGAGTGTAAAAGTATAATGAGAACTAAATTGGGTTGTAACAACTCAAACTAAGACAGCAATTTTATCATCACAAGGCATTCCTTGTTCTATATATTCCATGATCAAAATGCCATTACTGTTTCTTTGGGACAATGTTTTCAAGTAGCAAGTACAGATGAGAAAACACAGGCAATAGACAAAGTGCAGCTCTCTTCATCATAATCCAGTAGGATTACAACTTCTATGAATCACTTCACAGTTTATACAGAGATTTATAAAAGTATTCACAATCATTGCTTGATTTTGTCACATTAGAACCACAAACTTTCTTGCCTTTTCAGTTTCTCAAGTCCTGTACTTTTTATTCTTTTATCGTTTTTGTTTTCTTTTTTATGTAATTTGGACTTTGTGTCTGTAATAAAATCTATCTATCTATCTATCTATCTATCTATCTATCTATCTATCTATCTATCTATCTATCTATCTATCTATCTATCTA
>CAEGAE010092147.1:0-32456 GCA_903067095.1 Girardinus metallicus | reverse complement strand
ATATCTATATATATATATATAGATATATATATAATCACAATCCTTACATTGGCTGCCAGTCAGCTGCAGAATGTATTTTTGTGTGTTGTTGCAGGAAGCAATTTTTCTACAGAACTAATGTTAGAGTCTGAGCTTTAGACGCATCATCTAACTAAATGTCTTGGTGTTGCATATATTTCCTTCCTGACTTGAAGCGCTTACTGGTCGTCTAAATACTTTTGCATGCAAATAAACAGCGTTTTTTTTAATAAAATATTCTCAACCAAATAGTTAATTGGCTGCAAGCCAACCGGTTCACAGTGATGATGTTTCACAAGTAACAAAAGTCAGTTGAACTAAAATCCTGATCCCAGTTCTGTGTATTAAGAATTATAATTTAATCTAATTTAAATGTGATTCGTTTTTGCTGCTTAGACTGATGATGATGATGATGAGATGCCGCCTTTAGAGCTGATTGAGGAGAGTGAATTCGTCCCTCATATTCAGGTATGATAACCACTACTTTCATTGTGAAGTGTGTTTGATTTGACTGTTTGTTTCTGCACTAATAAAAGTCAGAAAATCAGAAACCTAAATAATTTAAAATCTGTACCATGGGAGTATCATGGTAAGACAAGAGAGGCGAGTATAATTTTCTCTCCAGTGTTTGTTTATGGGTAAAGAAAATTCTGCTGCATATTTCTTATGTTGTTTGTTTTGATCATTTTTTTGTGCTGATGGATTAGCAGAAATAATAATGTCAGCATCTGAAATGAGAGCGGAGGAGTTCAGGTTGTGTAGAGTAAAAGAAAAGCAGCTGTGCTGCATGTTGAGAGTGAGATGTGTCATTGTAAAACTGATAATCTAATAATAATCTGCACTGAATGGATGGCTGTAGTTTTTGCCTTGCTCCATTGAATGTGACTTTATGTTGTACTTCTAGTTATTGTCAGAATATTCTATAAATAAACGACTTTGTAGAAAATATCACCTGTGGCTGGACTAATCACAGGCGAAATACCACAGGATAGAAACTGAACTCTGCTTCTGCTTTTTTGTTTTTCAGCGTGAAATGGGTTTATTTCATCTTATTATAAATTAAAAAGCTTTCAATTAGATTTTTATTTTCATGTATTTTGCCCTTCAGGGAAGTTATATCAATTATTGAGCTTCAAACTGAGATGAGGTAATCTGTTATATCCAACTGCTTGTTGTGTGTTTCGAAAGGTTACAGAGCTAAACCCATGCAGCGGCCTCCTAATGGATCAAACGCCGCCCTGCAGTGATCAAGGCGCGGCCTTTACTGATGAATCAACGTTACAAACGTCTGCTCCTCTGGCGCCTCCTGACCTGATCCAGACCAGGAATACCGCCGCCGCTCTCTGCCAAACTGAAACTAATGTGACAAAAACAAGATTTTTATTCATTTTACCAAAAAAGAACAGCTTAAATTCGAGAAATACAAATACCTTCAGGTTATATATATATATTTTTTTTCTTGGCTCTTTAGGAAGTGGCCATCACTTCTCCATCCACTATGCCCAGCTCTGACTCCAGCTCCTGCTCTGCTGAAGAGGAGCTGAATCAACCAGCAAAGGTCTTGACCAGCTCGTTTACTGAACCATCTTCAATTTTGAAGAGGCTGAACCAGGGCTGCACTAAAGGTACAAACACGCTTTGGTGATTTTCGATAATCACCATAAAATAGCGCTAGAAAGCCTGATTAGAGCTAAAAGGAGCAGCCTTTCTGACAGCAGAGGTTTTGCTTTAATAAATTTGAAGCCTCTAATGATGACTCATGTACACATCTCGGTGTTTTCACTGTCCTTTTTGTTCGCCAAACTAATTTTTGAACATCATTAACCTGCCCATGCATGTTCATTCACTGCTCCTTTTTTACTCTAGAAGCTCAGTGAGAGAGAGGCCTTTAATGAAATTAAAGGCCTCTCTCCATGGATGCAGAAAGGGCGTATTGATTTCTGTCCTGCTGCTCCCAGTGGTGGATGTACCTGCAGTGAGAACCTGACACAGATCCAATTAGACCTGTTACCAGAGCTATTTGACCCAACAGGCTGCCTTCATTGCTTTTGCTGTGATATTGATACAGTGCTGCTTCCAACGCCTTCTACTTGCATCATCTTAATGGGAGGATAAGCGGGGGAGACAAACTGTAGCAATGCACACACTTGCATAGATAAAGATAGAAACATTTGATAGTGATGTGAGGGAGTACATGAAAGATTACTGGACAAGCTGGATTCTCCATGGTTTATGTTTCCCAGGATACCAGAAACTTACAGCTGAAAAACCTGATATTGTGGGAATTCAACTCTGAAAAAGTGGATCTATGGGCAAAAATGTCATTAAGGCGTGTATGCTTTAGAAGATAGAAGATAAGAGGAAAAATGGCCATGCAGGAGAAAATGTCTGCCAAAAAAAAACTCAGAACTCTTCAGATTAACACTCATGTACTAGAATAAAGCTGAAAATTGTGTCTAAAAGTTGTAAATTTGCAAGAAAAGAAATTACAATAATAACATTGTAAGGTTGGAGATTTGCAAGAAGTCAACAGATGCGTTTGAAAATATCCAGTTTCATCTCCTGTATTTATCACTCATTGTCACTCGTCACAAATGTCTTGAGTTTATATTTTCAGTAAATTGTTTTGTTTTAGTATCAGAAATTTATGTCTTTAAGCATTGAAAGTTTTTATTTCTTTCTTGCAAATTAACAACTTTTTGCCATCAGAAAATATCCAAGTCTTTTCCTGTGAAATTTATTTTAACACATCTGGTTTTTTGGTGGAAATTTGCTTTTCCGTGGCGAATATATTTTTTGTATACATTTGTATTTTGACATGAGTATCAAGGATTGTTTGTGTTGGCTGAGTTTGACAGTTTTACATATTTTGTCCAGACTTGTGGCTCCGGCTCACATTTTTTCACATACAAAACATTTTCAAGTTCTGGACATTTTCTAAACGTGTTGTAATTTGCACACCAAGAAGGATCGTATAGTTTTTAATTTATGTTTTTGTTTCTTCTTGACGGTGTTCTCTGCTTCAACTTATTACCTTTCAAAGTTTGTATGCCGTTCGAAAACATGCAGCCCAATGCTAGTGTCAGGCAAAACTTGCAGGACACTTTGATCTTTGGAAGTTTGTTAAATCAAGTGCACAAATTATAAAATTCAAATTGTGAGATTTGGCCCACATTTTCAGCATAATGTTCCGGGGTTTGGGTTGCTATTTGATCCAGATCAAATAGCAACCCATACTTCATATACAACAACACACCACCAAAATATATGAAGACATAAGTACTTTCTGAGAGTCTGGTTATAATTTACAGTGGGGTATTTATGTTATTTTGCAGGCATTCCCAGCAGATGTAAAAAAAAAAATAAATGTATAAAACTGTAGATCTGAACTGGTTACTAATTGTTTTTCTAGGCTCACAAATGTCTCCGCTCCTTGTGCGAAACTCTGGCATCCCGTTTCCCGTCTTCGGGGCCAGGTAGGCTCTGACTCCGACATCTGAACAACTTTCATACCAGATGAATAAAAATCACGACTGATGATGATGGTTAGCTAATTATTGCGTCACAGAAGTCTTGAGTTGTCTAATAGATTTGAACATTTTTATTAGTGGATTTTTGTTTAGATGTAGATTAGTGAAAGTGTTAAATTATGTTTGATTGTCGTATTTGCTGCTGTTTTCTAACAGTTAAGCTGAACAGTACATTGTATTTGTTTATCTTTTAATAATTGCAAATAACTTTACATAGGCTTCTTGTTTTACATAAGATGATACTTTAATTTTCTAGAGTAATACTGCTGTTTAGGATAAAGTTAAAACAGTTTGGAGTTCTGTTGAAAATGAAAGTCATGTAATATGGAATTTGTTTTGGAAAATAAATGTTATTGATAAAACATCTTATTTTGTTTGATGTTTAACTCAGATATGTTTCTAGTGTTTTACCTCATGTTGATAGAAATGTGATGTTTTCCATTAAAACAAAACTTTTTTACAACACATTCTGTTAATTTACCACCTGATTTTGTTTTATTTCAAGTTCAGTGGTAATTTTTGGATGTTTCCAATCATTTCCACGTTGGGGAGCGATTATTTTTTCAGTCTCGCACCCAATTATTAAAATGATTTTATTTCATATATCCATAATCTGTTGTAAGGAAATGTGGTCGTGTGTTTCTAATAAATTACATCTCAGCGTCAAATAATTCATAGATATTTTGGTTTGGCTACATATTTTTTTACACGTTAAAACTGGACAGTTTTTTAAGACACATTTCAATTTAGAGAAAAAAGTTAAGTTGTTTTTCCAAGATTTGTACTGAAGTTTAGCATTTATTGTTTGCCGTCAGAATAACAAAGATAAGCATTGTATCATACACCATTGGTGTGTTCAGTGTGGCTGCAGAAGGGTGAGGCTTGGTAAGACGGAGGCTCTGTAAACCTTATTAAGGGTTGGAGTAATGAGGTTGCAGCTGAATTAGTTTCTAACAGCAGCAGAACGTCTGAACCACGATGATCAGATGTTTGGATTTATATTCCAAACTTGATACCCGACTTTCATAAAGGAACTCTAACAGTTTCTGTTTAATGGTCTTAATGTGTCAGGCTATATATTTGGGGGTTTTTGTTTTTGTCTTCAAAACAGTTTTTCATTAAGTCTTTATTTTGACAATGTTAGAAAATGCGAAATAATCTGATTGAACAAGACGTTTTTTCCATATCAGTGAAAATGTCTTCCACTGGCAGATTATTTAACTTGTAACTGATACAAGTTACAAGGAATTACTGACTTCAAACAAGCTCCTATTTCTTGCCGAAAAGTTACTTGCTAGTTAGTTTGGTCTTATTTCAAACAAACTAAGATATTTGCACTAATTTGACCAAACATACTTGGTAAGTTTGTTTTTTTGTAATGTCTGTCCGCTCTGTTGTATAGCTGAACAGGGTCAGGAGTCGTCCAACAACCCCTCTAAAGTTGGTCTTAACCATCTTTGCTACCATATTTATGTGGACAAAACCGATGTTTTTTTTCTGATCATTTATCTATCATCCATGCAGTGCAGGTTCCTCCTCCCCTGCTGCTCTTCCTCCAGTTGTGCACCTGGATCCGGACGCGGCCATCCTCTGTTTGTCCGCAGCAACCAGCTGCAGCTGGGCTCCAGGCATAGTTAATATACTATGGCAGACTTGGACAGTTCCATTAAGCAATATCTATGGCCGCCACAAATAATTGATATGCAGATCTGCAGGCCTGTACGCATTCGCTGTATTGTCCTTTTATCCAGAGTGCAATGCATCAAACTGCCATGGTCAGTGACAACAGAGACAATATGTACTCTCTGCTGTCGTTCTTCCACCATCATCTTTTCTGCACTCCAATCCTCATTACTTTCCCTCTTTACATAAAATAACATGGAGTTAAATTTATTATCATTTTAAACGTAATTTACCAATAGAAATATAATTTCTAAAAACAAAGTGCTTCTCCTTTTTATAAGTGTTACCGTCCTTGCTCTTCTCTCTCTCCCATCTGACCCACTGCGGCATAAGACAGGATTTATACAACAAAGGACTTTGAGCTACATACCATATCTGGCATGAACAGACTTGCATGCATGCATGTTTTTGACATTAGGAACAGACTAACGAGCAGCGTTTCAGTTCTTGGTCTGCATTGTAGATATGTTAATACAAAGACTCAATATTTAAAACCGTGGTTTAAATATTTATGTAAAATATTTAAAGGGAACCTAAAACTTAAAATTCACATTTTTATACTTCTATTTGGGTCTCAACTGCTTCTAAAAACAGCCAAAGTGCTTAAAAAACATCCAGCTGTTTTTTGGGTGTCTGACACATGAGCAGTTTCAAAAACCTTCTGAATGTAAAGTCAGAACCAAAGGGCTTTGCACTGTTACCTGGCAACACCAGCCGAGCTCTGCCCCTCACCTAGTAACCCAAACGGAGCTCCAGCATGTTTGGGGTACTGGTTGTACCACTGTGTACAATGGCTGCTGGAAAAGACACATGTTTTATTTTTGACTTACCATTTTGTAACCAGGTTGCTGTGTGTTGCAGATTTCTGCCCAGGTCCCTCTTGAAAATGAGATCTAGATCTCAACGGGGTTTTACCTGGTTAAATAAAGGAAATAAAAATAAATAATAATAAAAAAAACAAAAAACACTTGCTGCATTCTTGTTGGTTTTTCAGAAGGCTCTACTATTGCTTTTCAGTGATGTACGGTTGGATAATTGCACCTTTGTTCGCAGCTGTTTTCATGTGTGAAAATTGAATTGCATTTTGTTACCAAAATATTACTACGTTCAAAAACACAAATGGGTAGAAATTATATAAGGGTTGTTTGTAGTTGTAACATAGGAACAGGTTACCATTTTATTTAATTTCTGCCATTTGTAATAAAAAAGGTTCAAAATGAATGAATATTTTACAACTAACCAGAGCCAGAAAGAAGGTCTTAGTGCTGTCAATCAACATTGTGTACGCACTGCTCAAAATGATAATGGTGGAGGAACAACTTACCTTTACAGAAAAAACATTTTTATGCCGGAGAAGGCAGAGGTGCTTGCTTTTTGTTGTTCTTTTTCATGGTTTATCTGTCTCATGGCAAACCGTCATGAGACAGTTTGCCATGTTTGTTTCAACAAACATGCAACAAAATATATTTTTTAATAAAAGTTAAATACTGCAGCTTTAAAGGATTTCCGCCCAAGTGATTCATGCTTATTCCTCCTCCTGCATAGTCGATCTATTAGGAAAATCTCTGGTAATTTATCATGACTTGTTAAACTTACACATATCTGCTTCCAGTATAGAGTGATATTGATGGCAGACTGCAGTTTTTAGCCGACGTGCTTTCTCTTCATTAAGGTGATGAAATATTGTTGAAAATGAAAGCAGCTCTGAGTGAAGAGCACAGAGAGCTGCAGGTTGCCTGATGAATGGCTTTACTTAGAGCAAGCAGTTTAATGCTTAGTCATTATCCGTCATCTCACACATTTCTCTGCTTTTCCTTTACTTCTCCTTTTGTCCTTGTAGTTCTCGATATTCTCTATTCGTCTACTTTCCTTTTTTTTGTCTGGTTTGACAAAAATTACCCACTCAGCATTTAATTTAATTAGCATTTAATTTAATTAGTCATTAGACTAAGCAGGGACGATCATCGTCTACTAATATTGACTAATAACATAAAAAATGCGAGCTGAACAAGTTTTTTTGGCAGCATTTTTAGATTTTTAACTCCCTTTTATTTGCTAATTTAAAGCAATTGGTTGAATTCTCAATTAAAGATTATTTCTGCTCTATATCTTGCATGATATCAGACAATGAAGGAAGGAGACTGGAGGTCTCCACCCTTAACTACATCCACAGATGTGCCTCTCTTAACCTGAAATGCTGAATGGATCAAGTGTTTCTTGCAGCTGATACTCGGGATAATTTTTGCTGTATTTCTTCATACTTGAACACTTCCAGTTAGATTTTCTTATGGTTTCAGATAGATTTTTTTATGTTCTTCAACTTGCTGCACCACTTTAAACTCTGCAGCTGGCAGGCAGCCACTCTGATAATAATGAATTTGGGGATTCACTTAATGACCAGGCTCTCAAACCCTGATCTTAATGAAGAAATCTTAAATCATCCTCCATACTCCTCTTTAAAGATGTTTCTCAGGTTAGACTGCAGCATATATATCTCTAAATAATGCTTCTTTTTTTAAGTGGGAATTGACAAATAAACTCTCTTCTAGTGTTTTATTGTTGCTTTTGGTCTCTCCAGTTAAATACCAGGGATGGGCAGAGAAACATCAAATCAGTGCTTCATCCACACACACAGGAAATAACATTAGCTCTTTTGGCACACACACTTGGTGTGACCTCTTAACTCTACAGGTTGCCACGGAGATGCTGCTCATCTGTACACAGCTCTAAAAAGCTGCACAGTTAAAGGCTGCAGTGTTTGCTTTAACACATAAAGTATTTGCACAGCTGTGCAGGATTTGTTTGTACAGTTTTTCCTCACAATTTGTTAGTGATGTATTGAATCAAGGAGGAGACACTTGCATAGTAATAAACCTCTGGCTTTAACTTTTCACTGTGATGGAAAACTGACTGCTGAAATTTAATTGAAATTAAACAGCTAATTAATTTCAATTAATTAGTTGTTTAATTGTTGTTGTTTTTTTCCACAGATTATCTCTCTTGGCATACCATCACAACACAGTAACAGTTTCAACATGTATGTTGAAACTATTAGTTGAACTTTATACAGAAATCAAACATTTGGGTATAAATGTTGGATTTATACTTTAACATTTGATTTAAGTATAAATCATATGTTTATACTTAAACGTTTGATTTATGTTTAAGTATAAAATTAATTGTTTGATTTTATACTTAAAATCAAACATTTGAGTGTAAATGATTTCTGTATAAAGTCCTTTATAGTGCATGATATTCATACTCTTCAGTTTTGTAATAAAGTGTAATCTAATGATTGATTTAAAGTCTAAATTTGTTATCTACAGTTAAAACAAGATATTTTCATTCATTTAATAAAAAGGCTTCTTTTTTTCCTCACCGAAGTTAAATCAGACTAAACTTCTTTTAGGTCAGTTAGAATCACCAAAATTATCACTATTTCCAAAATTATTTCTATTTCCTTAATGGCAAAAAACTTTGCGGGAACATTTTTTGGGAGATTGGACAGGTTTGAAAGCTTACCTTTAAAATGCTTGAAAAGTGTTTGAATTTTACTGCGGAAAAAGTGCATGAGCCCTGATTTCTGTCTGTGTTACAGGCCCAGATTTAATCACTGTAACTTCAGCTGTGGTAACGTTTTGTTATATTTGCGGATGGGAGGCTCTATTTTCGGTGTCACCTCCATCATTTAAACACTGAGACACCTGAAACTTTTCCGTCATCCATCTCCTGCAGCATCATGCACTTCCTGTCTGGCTAAAATGTAATCTTGTAATACTAAGAGCAGTCTGGCATGATGATGATGAGAGGGAAGGTCACTGCTGACTGATCCAGCAATCTGATGCTCAGATCTAGTGTCTGCACCTCCCCCTGAGTATAGCACTGTTATTTCTTTCAAATACAATTACATATGGAGTACGGACTCCTGGAAAATGCTGCCATGCTTTGCATTAGCTGGTCTGTACACTGCAGGGTTCTTTTATATGGTGACATCTGGAAAAAATATTGAAATTGAAGTGTTTATGGTCTGGAGCACTACTAAAATGGTGTGCAAAATATTTTTGCTGTCCACTTTTACGTCCTATTCAGTTGTCATCTTTCCAAATAGGGGAAAGATCCAGTAAATTATCGTTTAACTTGAGCGTCATCAACACGTCCTTCCCTCTGTCAGTTCATTCTTTCAGTCTAGGGTTTCTTGAATACCACAGAATCAACAATCTAAATTTGATCATGAATTTATGATGAATTTCTGCATTTAAACTTAAAAAGTTTTAAAGAAGCAGCCCCACATTCAGTGTTACCTAACCCTATAAATCTGCTGTGGAGAGTGCAACATCCTCTGCCTTTTCCTGCTGGGTCAGCAGCATCAGAGACAGACTGAAAAAAAGCTAAACAATCTGGTAAAGAAGGTTGGTTCTGTTCTGGTGACTACGCTGGAACATCTGGAGATTATGGTGCAAAGAAGGACTCTTTATAAAACAGAACATGTTTGGACAATTGGACAACCCTGAGCATCCTTTTCATGAGACTGTGATACAGCAGTGTCTTCAGTCAGAGGCTTCTTCAGAATTGCTGTATTATGGACTGCTACAGGAGACCCTTCACACAGATATCGACCTCTGTGACTCTTCTTTCGAATTGTGCAAGATGCAACAACATTTAATTTGTTTTTGGTATTAATAAAGTAAAAACTCCAGATTGTAAGATAGTGAAATTTAGTGCACTATTTGAATTGAACAATTAATTCAGACAGCTGCAGAAATGTCCCAGGGTTGAATTTCTTTGGTTATACACAAGAAGGAGGAATGTGGAGTTGGAGTCCAGAAAAGTGTTTGGAGTCCAGAAAAGACAATACAAAAATATTTGTATTGCCTAGTTTAAAGTTAGATTAGCTCCTTCCAATTTTTATTCAAAGCTGAGTTGGACGGGTTGCTCGAGTAAACATTTATTAGGCATCACTGTATTAAAAACTTGATGTGCAATTCAGTAATTTTATGATTTACTTGAATGTTAGCGCCCACCACATTTGATTCCCTCTTTTCATTTTTTCTTAAAGATAAGTGAAGGTTGAAGATTTTGTATGCAGGTTAGAATAAAAAGTGCTATGCTGGTCACAAGAACAGCAGATAATTATATTGACTATTTTTTGTACGCAGAGCTACAGTGGATGGTCATCCTGAGGTTTTTGTTTGTTTGTTTGTTTGTTTGTTTTTTGAGATGTGGCCCTGGAAAGTTTACATGAATAAACAGTTTTAACCTGAAAACATCCCAGATTTGGTGGAACTCACTGTTCCTTTTGAGCAGATCTCCTGCAGCTTGTTATACAGAAGCTTTGCTCATATCTTGCTCCCTCAGCTTCCTCTCCCTCCCCCTTTTTTCTTTTTGCTTAAGATTTCTTACTCCTGCAGCATTGTGTGATCGCAGACTTCCACCACCCTCATGTCCTCTGCCGGTTTGTAACACAAGCAGAGCCCTGTTTAGTCAGCCAGACCTTCCCTCTCTATTGATATTTGCGTTGACTTGGTTGCAACAGTAAGTAGATTAAGGGAGCAGTGATTTAGGGCAAATCGATTACTGTAGCTCAGAGGTCTGTGTTTGTGGTTTTACTGTAGCATTATTCTACCTTGTACATCTCATCGCCCACTTTCCTGAGAACATGCTGAACCCAGCTGAGAGGTCCTTATTTATTCATGAATAAAATCTTAAAACTCGCCAAATTAAAGATGGTGTAAGTTATGTTTGAAATTGCAAAAAGAAGATTCAAACAGGCTGTTGAATGGCTGATCAATCTTTTGACAAATGCAAATTTGTGTATTAATCTGGATTCTGTTTTAGGCATTCACACTTCATGACCCTTGATGACAAATGACAAAAAGGTTTACTGTCTTTGAAATTGGCAGGATGGTTGTTCTGCACAATCAACAACATCTTTTCATGTTGATTTTTATTTTTAACTTTGTATTTTCTGATTGACCTCTACTGCTCTTTGGTTGCCTTTGGTTTTAAAGCACTGTATAAATAAGTAAATGAATGAATCAAGGCCTCTTTCAAAATGCAGGAAGATTGCATTTTCAATTTCTTGAAAGATCCAGGAATAAACACAAAGTGGTAGACCCAAACAGCTTCACCTGTACTGAGCTCGAAGAGCTGACTGGAGTCCATGACGACAAATGCTCAAAACAAATTAGGACCTGATGCTGACTGCATCCCAACAAGCGGCATAAAACAGTGCCTGCAGGAGAAAACCTCACATGACACAAAGCTACCCATTTCTGCACGGGTGCACCACAGATGGGCATTGAAAACTGGAAAAGTCTGATATTTGACGGCGAGTTTTAAAGAATTTCTTAAATGTCTGGGTTGAACTGTATTGGGTTACCATGGCGGAGCGCATGGGCAGCCAGACAGGTTGTACATATTGTGGTTTCGCTAAAATTAGGGCTCTATGTCTTAATGACATAGCGAGTGGCTTCCATCGGACTTATTCCATCCAGAGGAGACATCAAGACCACTGAGATGTCCATGGATTATTATCAGACTCAGAAACACCAGCATCGTATAAGCATACATTTATTAATCACATTATACTGCTAAAAATACATTAAATATAATCTACTGATTAATACTGATTTAACAATGTAATCAGGAGAGCAAATAAAGAGCTGCTGGTGATGCAGTTTGTGTGGCGGCCATGTTGGATGTTGAGGTTGGGGTTGGTGGGAAACTTCTGGGGAATTGTGACTTCAGAGACCAAAGGTTCATAAAGAGACGTCTGTTTGGGTTCTGATCGCATTAAAGAACAGTGGAAGGTTTTGCTTTGTTCTTTAAACTTGTGTTTTTATGCGGGTCTCAGATTTTTAAGCTACAGTAATACAGGATGAGGCAGCATTTTGGAGACTGAGGTAAGCCGAATTTTCTAATTTTTTCAGCAATGATCTACAGTTGAAAAGGTCAAATTTAGCCATTTCCCTCATCATGCTCCCACTGTTTCATGCTGTATTTTTGCAGATATCCTTACAGTGCGGCTTGTGTAATAAAGGAGATCACGTTTTTTTTTCTTCTTTTTGAAAGAGAGAGAGGTTCTGTGACGCGGGGCGGCTCTTTTCCTCCTTCCTCTTCCTCCCTGTCCTCCCACCAGTGCTCTCTGCTTTTGCCTCTAAGTCCATCACTTGTTGGATGTTTATTTTTATTTCAATGTTTTCAGCATTTGTTATTTTTTTGGTCTATTTCTTTACATCTGTATCTTTGGATTCCCGTGAAGATCAGAAGGTGAACCCGTAGCTTTAAAGGCTACATGCGCGTAAAAAGGCGCTTGTCCCGGAGTGTCTCCGTCCTCTGACCCGTCTGGTTGTGCACCTCCGGTCCTGGATGTCTCCACGCTGGTCAGCCTGAACTGCTGTGTGTTGGTCCCTCGGACTGTAGGGGTTTGTGTTTGCTTCGCAGCGGCGGAGTGCGCGCCGGACTCCGGCTCATCCTTGGAGAAGTTCCGCCGCAGTCCCATATCCCAGCGCTTCTCTGCGGCTGAGATAAGGATGCTGGCGGCTTTTCTCGGTTTGGATCCACTGGGTCGTTTCGAGATGCGCTGTCCGAGCATCTAACTGAACCAGGTATGCTGTTATGGAGAAACAAAGCTGCATAATCAGATTTTCTTTTATTCCGACAGCTCCTTTCATTAGTCTTTGTTAAATAATACATAATGCAGTCACAGCTAGTCCATGTTTACTTTAAATGTGAAAATGTTTGACTCCCAGCTGTCATTGTAAATGAAGCGACTAAAGAAGCTCAGTTAAAGACCGAGTCTTGGGGGTTTGCCATTTTGCAGCTGCCGTGATCTTCTTCTGACATTTCATTAAAAACAGACCGAGAGAGGATGATGTAAGGCAAAGACTGAAACTTATACTTAAAGCAGTCAGCTTTTGGGTGAAGAAGTGTTGAAAAGTTTAATAAAGCCACATAAATTAGTCCAGAAATTAAACCATAATAAGAAAAAGTTAAGTGGAAGGAAAAACTGAGGTAGAAGAAGGCGCTCACACTAACACGTCAGTACCTTCAGGATTTCATGATTGTTTTTGTGATTTTTTTTCGATAAAAATCTTTCATTTTGTGGAAATATTTGCAATTTTTATATTTTCCTCATTAAAACCCTTCCAAAAACTACATAGAAAAAAAAAACAGCCTGATCGGACACAAATATTTTTTAATCTTTAAAGTACAAACAAGTGACAAACATGATGTTTGTTACTTGCCACATTGTTCACGGACTATAACTTAAGTAAGGCTGAAGCTGTAGTGTAGTGAAAATAAGAATTACCGCCACCTGCAGGTGGGAGTTAGCTGTCACATAAACCCAACGGTTTTCTCTATATTTTGCAAAAAAAATTGCAGTAAACTCAGAATTTTCATTAGCATGAAAACTGCCAGAGATCTGTTGATTTTGCATATATTTCAGTGTTTGCAGAATAGCGAAAAACTGGAAGGAGGGACTGACATGTGGAAGACAGACTACAACTGATGACCTCTTTGAGTTAAGCAGAGGGAACATCTCAATGTCTTTCCACAGATGGAGGAGGAAAAGGACTGAACTGTTGCCCAATAGTCCAAAGTTGTATTCTCAGATTAAAGTAAATCTAGCATTTCATTAGGAGATCAAGGTCCCAGAGGCCCAAAATCCAAGTTTGATTATTAAAAGCTACTTGAACAACACTAAAGTTTCATTTTAATATGTCACTTCAGGAAAATTCAATCAGGGTACTAGATACGCCTGCAAATAAATTGGTAAAGATGGAACCAGATGTGTTTTCCTTCTGTTTTCTACACATGTGTAACGTGATGCTATTCCTGCACCTCTTTCTAGAGCAGTGAAAATAGTTAAATGCACATTAAAGAGTTTTTACCTTTGTCCTGCTTTTTTTTTTTTTTTTTTTTTTTTTTTAGCTTTCATCCCCTGAAACTATTTTCTCAGAATAAACAAAGAAAAAATTGCTTCCAGTTTGGCTTTTCTGTACATTATGTGCAAAGAGCAGCTATAAAATACAGTCAGTAGAGCTTTCTTATCACCACTCAGCAGCAGGTGCAGTGCTGTATGCGCTACATTGACCCCATTTCTCACACAGGAAAGATGTAAAGTGCAGCTTGACTAAATAACTGTAGAGCAGCCTCTTTGTATCCTCCCGATTTCTCCCTCCACTCTCTGCTCCTCCTCTGCCTCCGATGCAACAGGAAGTAGGCTGATTTCCCAGAGGAGTCTGTAGTCAGGGCTGCCACTGCCAACAGAGCAGCAACAGACAAAATATATCTAATACAAGTTGAATAATGAGCCAACAGCTCAAAGCTGACAAAAATATAGCCTGCTGCTGCCTGAAGATCATATTTAATTTACCTGCATAACCTTAAAATTCTGACACAGTCGCTGTTTGTAGTAAACAGATGTGTGTTTATAAGCTTTTACAAAATTTCAGCTTCATGGAACAAATGAAAGCTTTTTAAAATTCCTGACATGAAGTAATACACTGATCTCCCATGTTCTGTAGATGCTTCATAAGACAAGGAGTTTCTGCTGTAAAAGTAAACAATTTTTATTCATGTTGTCACTTGACAAACAATAACTATTTATTCTAATAAATTCTACTCTTTCCAAAAAATAAAATTTTACATTTTGTTTCCGAGACATCACTTCATGTAAATCAACCCCTCAGAGCTTGAATAATTAAATTTTTCTTATTTTTGTTTATGTCTGCCTTGAGTGGCATTTGTTTGTGTATAAATAGTCTGAGCCATTTGCAAGAACTCCACCTGGATATCAGGATAATTAAATCCAATTAAATGTATTAAAATAGTTTTTGATATACACAAATGAGGCTGACCCTGATCCGATGCAGAAAAACAGTGATGAACTGACTTAACATGTTTCTTTTTCAGAACATAGACATACATGTACTGAATTACAAATTTATTTTATAACTCTGCTCCATTTCAGCTTCATAAGTTTGGTCAAACGTGTAAAAACAAAACAACTTAAAGTTGTTCAATCAGTGCAATTAGGAGAAACAGCCAATGAAAAGGGAATAAAGGAAATGAAACTGACAAAAACAATAGGCTGACTAACCTTGGTCAAAAATGTAAAAATAAACTGCAACAAACTTTCTTTCAAATGGTTGAGAAAGTGCAATTATAAATTATAAAAATAATGAGAAAAAATAAAGCATGAGGTTGTTCAGAGCTGAAAGTATAGAATTAGACTGAATAGATCTTCCCTTATTAATAGGACACATTGTCACAATACCCGATCTAGAATTTTTTTCAGTACTGGGACCGGTAAAGATTTTAATATTGGATCAGCTCATCTCTAATAATTAGTGGTGAAGATTTATTACAATTCAACTTTTGTTGAACCCTAATCTTTCTCCTATAACATTCCTTGTATCTTAGTCATGCTTTGTAGCTGAAAAATAGATGAAAAGCTGTAATATTGAAGAACTGAGACATGGTTGGAATGATTCCTAACAGCTTTGCGTAAATGTGGTTAAAAGAACAGGAGCCACATTCTTGCATCACATCCAGACATGAACATCTGAGGGTTTGACTGTGACATTTGGTATTCTTTAATTAATTAAGATCTTACCCTGCTGAAACAGACTCCCGACATAATTTCAGTGTAAAACGTACTCCGTGAGAAGAATTTAAATGAGTAATTTCTTTTTTCATTAAAGCTATTTTTGCTGTAGAGAATGGTTAGCTGTCAGATTTGGTCTCCATCTGACCCGCAGGCGGGATAGAGTACTCTGTCTGGTTTGGTTGTAAAGCACTTCAACTGGAACAACATGCATGGAAGAGTGTGTTATAGTTGTGCAGTGTTTATATGTTTGTGTGTTTGTGCATGTGTGCAGAGTTTAGAACCAGCCAGCAAAGAGGAAAGTGTTGCAGTGTTTCTGGGGCTGTGTTTGAATAATGCATAATCCCTTAAGGGTTTTGTGGCTGCAGGATTGGTATTTCTTGACGTAAAGTTGCCAGTTGAGTGCATTGTAATCACAAGCTAAAAGTGAGCAGAGCTGTGACCAATCAGTGTCCAAAGTGCAAACATTTTAGGACAGGACTGCCACAAAGAGCTACAGAAAGCTAGATCAGGCTGTTTCACGGTTTTCTGGGTCACGTTAGAAAAACCGTCCGCCATTTGAATCCACTTCAGTGAATTTATAAGGCAAATTTAATCTCACGTCTGAATGCAGGTCCGATTTATATCCAGTTAGATAGAATTCAGTCTAATTCAGTTCAAAACGATAATTTCACGTACAGCGTGCATCTCAATACATGTTGAATATCAGCAATTCAATTAAAATCTGGAAATCCTACATTACACAATGCTACAGAGTGATATATTTCAAGCATTATTTGTATTATTTTTTAATGATTATTTAGAGGGAAATGAATGATTATTAATTCCCCTCTTACAGCCGTCTGTACCTCACTCTTTGTTCTACCTCAACAACACAGCAGTCTGAACAGCCAGCTTTTTTGTGTCTTGCATGTCAGCATGTCAAATACTGACTACTCGACCGCTGTCAAGTCAGCAGTCTTCACCATGATTGTTAATGTATTATAATCCTTTTTATTGGTTTGATTAAATATTCAGATTTTCTAAGGAGGTTTTTAAGATCATTGCAAAACTGACTGATTCCAGTCGTCTTGATTTGTTGTGCTGCTTGTAAATATTTACTTCTTCAAATGAGATGAGGAAGAAACATTTCTTCTTAACAATATTGTTCACAAACCTCTAATCTAAAGTGTTTAATAATGAGTCATTCAAAAACAAAAGCAGCCTTTACCTTTCAGTCCCTGTCTTAGGTTTAGTTTACGCTTTGCAGGACCGGCTTTATGCAGCCTGCAGCGTGGACGTGAACACGGCTTTGAAGTGAAGTGAAGTCGCATCGGTAAAGATGAGGCCACAGAGAGGAAGTCTTGTTGGCAGAGCCTCAGGCCTCTGGAAGAGAACCGCTGTTATCTGCAAACGTAGCTTAGCTGCTGCTGTTGTGTCTGTGGTGACTCATCAAAACACGGACACTTCCTGATATGATCAGAATGACAAACACATGCACAGAGTGAGGAGACTTTAAAATGACACAAAACCCTCTGACTTCACGCTCACAGTTAGATAATCACTTTTGGGAAACAAGACAAATTCTCTGAATCCAGCAGCTACATGGCAATTCAAAGTGTTTTAAGGAAAGTAATGAAAAGTTGGAATACAGATAAAATCGATGACGTTCCAGTTAACATTGTTCAAAGGCAGCTCTAAGCAGCAGCATCTTCATCCTTGATTGAAAAGAACTCAGTGTTTCAGCAGTTTTTCAGTTTTCTGGACGTTTGTTCCAGATTAAAGGAGCATAAAAACTGAATGCTGCTTCTCCATGGTTGGTTCTGATTCTGGGGATGCAGGATAGTCTAGAACCAGAAGACCTGAGAGGTATGGAAGGTTGATACAACAACCGGCCTATTAGGTCAGTTACTGAATGTCAATAACATTCAGTAATTGACTTAACATTGTTGAATGTTAATTCATTCAGTAATTTGTAAACACAAATGATTGACAACAGTATGTTCAGGTCTATTCTCTGAGCTACAAGGAGCCACTGTAAGGATTTCAGAACTGAGGTGATATTCTCTATTTTTCTAGTTTTAGTGAGAAGTTTTGCATCAGTCTGATTGATTTTTTTATGCATACTGTTGTAGTAATCAGTGCTACCAAAAATATACATATAAATAAGGTTCTCTTGATCTTGGTGGGATTTTCGTCCTTTAATCCTGGAAATGTTCTTCAGGTGATAGAAGGCCGTCTTTGTAATCGTCTTTATGTGTCCCTGGACGGTCTGAGTCCATCATCCGTCCACATTGGACGGAGCCTTCTGTCCAAATAGGATTATTCCAGAAGTCCTGATGTTTTTCTATTGTCTCTCCTTACTTTTTTTTCTCGGAGAGCATTAGTTTCCTTCTTGCAACCACTTGATCAGTCTCTTTCTGATTATAAAAACATTCACTGTTATGTCAACAGGAGCAAGAGCCTGCTGCAGGTCTCATGATGACGTGGTTATTTTGAATGTCATCTACTTCTGCTCCATACAGAGGACTGTCTTTCAAACTTTTGTTTCAAATTGCTAGGTAGCATTTTGCCATTTGTATTCTGTTTTCCTCATTTTTAAGTAAATATAGATAAGTGATGTCCTAATTTATTTCTCATTTTTAAATAACATTTTAGAGAAAATTGTGCATTTCCAATATCTACATCCATGACCAAATATTTCAAAAACACTTGTTTCTTGACTGTAGGTTGGGGTGTTTCTGCAGAGTGGAGGAATAAGAAAACAGGACCTTTTTGTTTTTTATCGAACACAAGTTAATGCTTTAACATAGAGCTGAGCTTTCTTTAAAATTTCGTAAAATTCTCATAAGTGAACTGCCACACAGCTGCTTCCTCAGCTGGTTTTGCGACCTGCCAGATCAGAGATCTGAGGAGATGTTTGTCCTGGAAGTGTTGCATTTTCTGTCCGGCTGCTGGCAGGACGGTGCGGCAGATTTAGTTACCGTCCTGTAAGCTGAAGGTCAGCTTTTAGCCAACTTGCTGAATTTCATCCTTATTTATGTTTCATGAGGCTCTGGTCTGTATTGACAGCTGTTGGAAAAATTCATTAAGGACTGAGGGCTAATAAAACACAGTCTGACTGACTGATTTAAAATAGGCCGTCTCCACATATATGTTGTCTGTGTTTATTTTGAACATAACTGAATCTAAAATGAAAGAGGTCAGCTGAAGAAATCTGGGATTTTAATGTGAACTTAAAAATAGAAACTCAAAGAGGAAAAAAAGATACAGAAAGAAGTTCGGAAAGTATTCACAGCGCTTCACTTTTTCCACAATTTCTTACATTACAGCCTTATTCCAACTAGTTTTAAATCCTAAAAATTCTACACCCAAGTACTAAATTATGATAATGTGAAAAAAAGTTTGAGTTTTTGGCAAATTTACTAGAAATAGAAAACTAAGAAACAACATTTACATAAATACTTATAAATATAACAGATTGAGCCTGGGAGTTGTTTCTACAACTAAAACTGAGTCCAGCTATATAAGCTCCTGCATGTGACAGAGCAGGTCAGAGGTCAAACACCAAGCATTAAATCGAAGGATTATCAGTAGACCTCTGAGACAGGATTGTGTTAAGGATGATGGTGGCAGCATCATGCTATGTGGATGTTTGGCAGCAGCAGGAACTGGCAGACTTGTCAGGATAGAGGGAAAGATGAATATAGCAATACACAGAAATATGCTGGATAAAATCCTACTGCAGAGCATCTTGACCCCAGGTTTGGGTTGTTGTCAGCAGGACAACAACCCAAAGCTTCAGACCCATTGTGTGAATGACCTGGAGGGCACGGAAATATTTTCTTAGGGTTTTAGTCACTCCTTAAAGTTAATGTATACGTAAAAACAATAGAATAGCTTTTAATAGGGCCAGGCAACCATGTGTCTTATCAGGATAAACACATCCAATACAGTATTCAGTATTTTCACTGAACTCTGATCCAGAACCGCACAGCATTCTGGGGGATGTAGGCAGAGGAAAGACTTGCTTCTTCTTAGCAAGGTTGGTGGAATCAACTACCTCACTCACTCTTTGGTTACCTAGCAACAACTTGTTGAGCAACTTCTGCTGCAGCAGTTTCGGGTTTTGCCACCGTACCTCATAAATAAAAACAATGGGGTGGAGAGGGAAAGTACAACAGGTTGAGGGGAAACCGTGAATAAAACGGAAAAAGTCAAGTCACCACTTTGGCAGTATTTCAGATAATTAAAACAAAAAAATAGCCAATAATTATCAATGTCAACTGATATGAAACGTTTATATTGTGACACATTTTTCAGCCACTCTGTCTTAGCATGTAATATTCTCACTATATATGTTGTCCTTCTGTAGGTATAGAATCAGTTTAATATATCAGTAATTCACCCCACAAATGTCTGAAACTGCTGTTTCTAATGGAGGCGTTCACAGGTACGGACAAGCGAATACTTAAGTCAATTAACATGGGAAGCGCCTGGCTGCTACTTTCGAAAGCAGCTAAGATTAACTTATTTTAAACTTAGTAAAAACTAGATTCATTTAATGATGTAAAATCCACTAAAAGAGAGTGCGATGACAAAAGATGGATTGTTTTTTTATATGTGAAATCAGTCAAGGGAAGAGTGAAGATATTCAAGCATACATTGATTCTCATCCCTTGGAAGATGAGCAGTATCACCCGTAGGATTGTGGCTGTTATATATTATGAATGTGCTGTGTCTCTAATGTAATTTGCTCTGCTTAATGTTGAGGCTCCTTCTGAAGACAATGACTTAACTCTAATGGAAACACTGAAGCTTAAGAAACCAGCTCTGCTTTCCTCATCATCCTTTCCTCCGCTTACTTACTTTAGTCATTTAAGAAGCTTGATGTGAATATTAGCTTAGGTGCTATTTGTGGCACAATGTTCATTCAAAGTTGAAAGCTTGACAATTTCAATTTGTTTTATGAGCCTGCCATGCTGACCAGCAAAAAGAGGAGTGGAGTAATTACAGCTTCCCTGCCTGTCCTCTGCCCTGTGCTGCTGGATTTGCTCGCAGCGATGCAGCGCGTCTGCCAAACGCGAGGAGAAGCTGGCACTTCGCGGGGCGGCAGAGGAGGAGCTCAGCAGCCATAATGAAATCCTGTAAACCTCGTAAAACGGGAATGCAAAGCAGCCTGCATGTTTGACGTCAGGTGCTTTTCCTGCTCAAGTGCTTTACAAGGAATCTGTCTGAACCGGATATAAATTAGACAGAGAATCAATTCAGCTCGAAGTCCAAGTGAGTCTATATCGTGGTTAGAAGTGTTCCCACTAGTCTGGGTGCAGCAGTTTGCTTGTAAGGGGGAAGAAATGATCTTGACAAGCATATTGTTAGTGCTGCTGGTTAAATATTTGACTCCCTCCATGTTCATGTCCCAGAAAGAAAAGAAAAGATGAGCTTCACCTCATTTCCTGCACATTTCCAGGTCTGACATAACCGTGAACCTGACACGTCTTTGTTCCTGAACTGTCTAGTGTTTTCTTTGGTTTTGTTTGTTCTTTAATGTTCTCTATCGAACCTCTCAGGCCTGCAGAAATTTGGGATTATATTTTGGCAGGATGTGAAAAAGGTTAAGATTGTAAGGGGCTGTGATTTGATGCAAAATGAGCGTATAAGTTGTTTACCTCCTGCACTTTACATGTGGGTTTGGATGAGCCTATTAGAGCTATTTGCTTTGTGAATAAGATGCTGAATAGGCCAAAAACTGAAAATATGCAACATTACTTATTTGTTGAGTTCATTATTATGATAATCAATTTTGCATTGAGGAAACAAATAGCAGTTATTCGGTAAATTGTTCTGTTTTGAAAAAACAAAAAACAACCAAGTAATAAATGTGTTGGCGATGGTATACTATATATTTTTCTGGGTTAAAATAAATAAAATTGACTTTGATGACTTAAAAACATTGTGAATTTCTGTGTGAGTAAAGGTCACAGCTACATTTTGACTGAAAATTAGTGTGTGAAAGGGCTGAATCAGGAACTGGCAGGCCTGAATACAGTACAGTAGCCTGAAGAGGACATAATGATCTTCAGTTATAAAACTGCCATCAGGATTTACAGCTGCACAGAAAGCTGCAGGCTGCAGTGAGAAAAGGACCTGAACTTTCTTCCCACTCCTTCTCATCCTATTTCTCCTCATATCCACAAAAACCAACACATCTCAGTGCCTGTATTAATCATCTGGCCTCAGAGGGCCAACAGGATCATGCTGGAGAGCAGTCCGTGTTTCCTGACCTGAATGATCCTGAGCAAAATCAAGTAAGTGAACCAAAATGTTCTGTCATCAATCTCAGCCTGCTGGGCTGTTGCTGCTACAAATAGCTGCAAAATGGAGGACGAGTAATGACTACTCAAGGTCCCAGAGGCTTATTAAAACATGCATTATATATTAAGACAAAATTAATTCATGTGGTGCTTAAATTATGTTGTGGACAGCAGCACAGGACTTTGCTTATTGTTTGTTTTGAGGCAAAAAAGAAGTCAAAACAAAGTTTTTAATAATTCCTTTGTGATATACATAATCTTCAAATGTTCAGAGGTGGGTTAGTGAAACAAATGATTCTTGTATGTTATTAATTTTTTTTTGTATTTAATATCACTCACTTGCACTGGATTTGTTCACATTTCTTCACAGGTCTTTTTTTTTAATGTGTTTTCGACATTTGAACTTGTTTTACTTCTAGGTACTCCAAGTAGTTTTAATTTATGGAATATGACAGATCTGGACATTAATGGGATCTTGGCAGCTTCATACTTAATTCTTCTCAAATCCTTGGAAGTCAATTTGCATGTGTTTTTTCTCAGCATGTTTCTCGCGACCCTGTTGACTCTTTGCAACAAAATGTTTGATCGTTCCCTGATCACACTCCGATATCTTAGCAATTTCAAGATTGCTGCATCCCTCTGAGAAGCTTTTGAGGTTTTGATCTCTCTTCTGGGCCATTTTGTCTAGAAAAAAAGCTTCATAATAATTATACACACTTTGATATTTAACCTCCTTAGGCCACACCCTCTTTCTTTACACATAAACACCTGCTATGATTAAATCCATTGAGAATTCAAAAGTCTTCAGCTTAGACTTAGAAAATATGTCTAGAAATGATGATATGGGCAAATACTCACTTGCCTAATAAGTATGAAGGTCCTTGTATAACTCTGACCTTCAGCCAACATCATTTCTTACACTTATCCAGACCTCCCACTCCGTCATTATGAGGGATGAATGTCAGCTTGGAAAACTGTTGCCTCCAGCTAAAATGATGCAGTTTCATGTTTTAAGAAAAATAATGACTTGTCTAAATCCAATCTAGTGTTGAATGTGCTGAGCCGAGAGCGAAGTGCGATTCCCATGTGTAACAGAGTGGCATTTAGAAACACATTTCTTACCCATTTAATGGAAACACAGTTCTTTTTAACCACATTCAATAAAATATTCTAGTTTTTATGACTGAATAGAGATACAGAGAGTCTTACAGGGTATTTCTGACTGCTGCAGATGAAGTGCATGTTTCATATGTGAGTCATATATGTACTGCTTTGCAAACAAAGAGGTTTAGCTGAAATGAGGTTCAATTAATTTGACATTGCCTCCAATTCCTGCAATTACACAAGAAATAGAAAAGTATACTTACAATTCTAGTGGCTGTATTTTACAGAAGGCAGATTTATTTGGTGAAGTTTGTCCATTTTGGGATTCAGTGTGTTTTGGAGACTTATCAGAGGTATGGAGGCCACTCTGCAGTAAATAATCCAGCTTTGCTTCTGTTTGCTGTAGCTCTTGTGCATTTGTAATGTGTGTGCTGATGCAGATAGGTTGTCAAGTGACGTAAACTCAGATTTATCTAACCAGCAGGTTTGCTTGCGGAGTGCCACATAAGCGTGGAAGCAAGGATGAAAACTAATGTGTGTACAGCTTTGTGTCTATGCGAGTAAAAGATGATGTGATGAAATCAGTGATTCATTTCCTGTTCCTACACAAGTCACTCTGCTGGCTTTAATTGTAGAAAATAGTTCAGACTGAGGTCATCTTTGAAGAACCATGGATAATGTAACATTTAACTTCCCTTTGGGATCAATAAGGTATTTTTGAATTTGAATTGCGTGAGCTGGAGTAAAGTTATGGTGACATGGAGGTATAGGACAGATGCCACACTGCATCATCTCTAAAATAAACATGATGTCCTTCCTGGCAGGTTTGTAGATGGTCATATTATTGACTGGAAGGGAAATGTGCTGTGTCTTTGTTGAGTTGGACAAACTAAAACATTCCAGGAGCCTAATACAACAAAAGCTGCAAACAGTTGCGCAGCTGGAAACATTCAAAGGTTTGAATGCTGCAAACCAAAAACTGCAAACTTAAACTTAACAAAAGGGGTAGATTGGATGTTTTGTGGCGTTATCATTTATTTTATCTGCAGTAAACAGAAGTGATAGCAAAGAAAATAAATTATAATCCACAAACAGACACATACATCTGGAAGGTTTTCACAGTGCCTCACTTTTTCCACATGGTTATGTTGCAGCCTTATTTAACATTTTATTAAGTGAATTGCTTTCTCCAAAATTCTTAACACAAATACTCCATTATGACAACGTGGAAAAAGCTTTTTGAGATTTTTGCAAGTTTATTAAAAATGTACATAAGTATTCACAACCTTTGCTTAATGCTTTGCTAATCCAGCAGCAATCACAGCCTGAAGTCTTTTTGAAAATGATGCCACAAGGTTTGCTCTCTCAGTGAGAGACTTTCTGTGTTCTGCTGATGAGCTGTCTTAATTACTATTATAATTACAGTCCTCAGACTTTAGGCGAGCTTGTCCATTTAGTCTTTTTTTCCATTACGGTGCTTCTTTCTCTCATTGCTTCAAATTACACGCTCTGCCTGCACACCAATCTGGGCTGGTTGGACATGTTTTTATCAGCACTAATAGATTTCACTTCATCTGGACAAGCCTCAGACTGCAGACCAACTCCAATCAGCTGTAGCCTTCATTTCTAAATCACTTTTACTGCTGCTGTCCTGTGGTGATCCATGTGTGTCTTTGAGTGTTTCCGTGCGCAAGAAAGAGAGAGACGCAAACAAGCTGTATGGATTTTTTATATTTGTTCTGCAAATGTTGTTTTTATTTTAATGCTCCCTCTTTTTGTTATAGGAGTGTCAAATTAAACAAGGCTTTATGCAGTTTGAGAGATATTTTTCTGTTCTCTTAGTGCCACCTTGTGGAGAAAGACAGTCAGTGTAGCTTCAGTTCAATTTCTCATACTGATTTGTTTTCTTCCCTCTTTTTAGATACGTTCATAGAGAATTTCCTTTGACTGAAGTTCAAACCGAATAACTTCCAAACACTCCCCTGATGTAAGTGTGTCTTACCTACTAACAATACAACAAACTTTATGTGTCACTCATTTTACATGATGCGTTGTTTGTTTGCTTTCAGGTGTTAAGCTACTTTACTGAACGTGAGTATTGCTTAGTAGCAACTAGTTCTGCACAATGTGACAATTTCTCTTAAATAACAATCTTAATATTTAAATTGAACGCATTTTCTGTAGGACTAGAAAACACATAAATTACAATTGCTGTTATTTTTGGCATTTACTGGAATTTACTGTAAATTTTGAATCCAGTCACAGTGAATCAGGTATTTAAAATAAGATAATTTTGTACCCAGTACTTCTGGAAACCCAGAAAAATAAAGACTTCTTCAATCTGTGAATTTCAACTTGAAATTTTAGACCTCAATCTCTAAACATATAACGGTATAAAAAAGCTTGTTTTCATCAGTAAGGAAAAATGTAATCAGCTCAATTTCTGTTGAATAGGTGAAACCTTGATTTTTTAAAAAACGTGTTTAAAGAAAACAACGTCATCTATACGATAATTAAAAATGTGAACATGATGTCTTATAGTATTTCATATAGTTCAGGAATCCAAAAATAAGGGATAAGCAAAAATCCTTCTGGCTACACAACATTCAAAACCAGAGGGAATAATTATCTAAACATGGAATATTATATTAATTCATTTGATGCCACAAATGAATCCTCTGTGTGTGTGTGCAAATTCCTGCACTGCACAGCACATAATTAATTTAATTCCTAGGTGTGTAAACTTCCTGTTTGCCCTTTGATGATTCCCGTTTCTGTGTCCAGAGTTTGATGGAGAGCTGGTCGGATGACAGCTGGAACTGTTGTCATAACTGGAGGAATACTGGCCACAGTGATACTTCTGTGTATCATAGCCGTGCTCTGCTACTGTAGACTCCAGGTACAATGTCGCCGGATGGGTTTCACACAGTAAAGGTGTGGCACCACAACGGTTTTATAGAGGGAAGACCCACTTTCAGGTCAAAACAAATCCCAACTACCGGTTAAAACAATAAAAAACTAGAAAGTGATTTCCTATTTAGATTTTAGCCAATAATTTTATCTACAGTCATAGTCAATATTGTTTTTACTACTGAAAAGTGCATTTATTATCATTTATGTTTCATTTTATAGATTAACTACACACATACTGATGCAGCCTTTATTTAAGCTATGTATTTAAGCTAAAGACATGTCTTTAATGTCTTTAGGCAGACATTGAATACATGGGTCTTTAATGTCTGCCTAAAGGTTGTTATTTTCAGAAGATACTTTTGATCTGACAAAAGAGACTCATTGTGATGATTAATCTAATTTAGTAATTAAGACTGTATTTAGCACAGAAATGTGTTAAAACAGACTCTTTTTTGAAGTGCAAAAACAAAAATGTCAAATTGATCCCACTGATCTTTCAATGGCTGCTGGACTTACTATCCAAAAGCTACTTTCTGCATTCTTGTTGGTTGTGCAGGAGGCTCTACTTATGCTTTTCAGAGATGTATGGTTGTATAATTCCTCATCTGTTTGCAGTTATTTTCACATCCAAATATAAATACTGAGTTGGGAGGGAGGCCAGCAGCAGCTTATTTGGATTTAAAGTGGCAAGAATCACTAAAACAGCTCATTCTGAAAGGAGTTCAAAATAGACAGAACTGAGCAGATTAGAATGTCATTATTTTAGAATAATTTTGTAAAACACAAAATACAATTAACATGCTTTGTTTAGACCATAGACCTATCCTAACCTGTTCGAGAACCATAATAGATCACATTTAATCACCAAAGTTGATTGTTGATTTATGTTTATACTCTCGCAAACCTCTTTGTTTATAGTACTACTGCTGTAAGAAGAATGGGTCTGACAGTGGCTCCCTCTCTCAGCAACACTTTGCTTGCAACGCCTGCAGCATCACTGGCCTGGACGGACCAATCATCACCCCTCTGTCGCTGTCGCCGCCAGAGCCGGCCAAATCCTTTAACCCCACCAAACCTACCGTGGGGCAACACCGCTATTGTCCCACCTGCTCACCCTACGACTCGCCCTTCTACATCCGTACCACTGACGAGATACGCAACGGTGGAGAGCGCATCACCTACATGCCAACACACTATGAGAACCAGGCGCTGGCGATGCCGCTGCCCGCTGTCCGAGGCTCCCTGCTGAGGGACAGCCAGTGCTGTCGCCCTCCTGATTTCTACACCAACACCCGAGCCATCAGCACCGAGGTGTGACCACCTCTACACACCAGCGCCACTGAAAAGACACAACCACTATTGTAGATTTTGGCTTTCACTGCAGATGCCAGTGAGTTTGTGCAGGCAACATATTAGGGTCAGTCTGGATTGTAATGGAAATAACTGAGGATTGCTTTAGCCGAAGCTGGAGATGAAAAATAAGTTCCTCCTTATTTTCAAAAAAGAACTGATCCTCTAAATGTCCAAACATGTACCTAGTGGAAGGGTACGCCTGCTGACTGTTAATGGATCGCTTAGCCCTGAGGAGTAACTAGATCCATGTACGACTTTCGTGCGCTATGTATCTTCTTCCAAACTTTACTGTGATGAGATGTATGGATAAGTTTAAAACAGACTGAAACATTTACCTTTTTTAAGTAGCTGACAAACAGAAAAGTTTGTGGATTTATGCAAACATGAGGTGTGGCAGTGTGCAGCAGAGGACGCCTGGATTTGAATCCTCTATGCAAGGTCTTCAGTCAACATCATAGCTTTTCATTTCCAGCCGTCTCCTTTCAGCTGTTTTTATGGTGAGCAGGATATGACAACTTGTAAGATGTAAAGATTATATACATGTAGATAGACATGAAAAACTTTTGATAGCACTATATTATGCAACCTGTACTAAAGGGCTATTTTCTTGGTACTTACAGGTTAGTTTCCTGGAAAATAAAGGTTTTCTTTGGAACTTACTGATTACCATCCCAGATCCTACAGCAAGTGGAGGAGTTAGAGGTTACTTTCCTGAAATATTCAGGAAGATGATTCTAATAATTAGGTACTTTTCTGGAACCTACAATGTACTAATTGTTCTCATAAGAGTACTTTCTCGGTTCCGGGAAAGTAATCAGGACACTTCCTAAAGGATTTGGAACAGTACCTGGTCAGTTTAACTTTAGGAAACTTCCAGGAAAATATTCTGTATATGTATATTATGAAAACTGAAAACTTACCAGGAACATAGCTAGTATGTGCTGGGAAAGCAAACTGCAAAGCCCAAAGTAACCACCAAGTTCCAAAAAAAATCATCAAAAGGGATCTAGTAAGTTCCTGAATGTGAATGGTGAAGTTAAACAAAGGACCTGATAGATTCTGGGAAAGTAATGGGTAAGTTCTGGAAATTACCAAGTAAGTACCTGGTAAGTTATGGGAAACTTTCCTGCAAATTACCTTGAAAGTTCCCAAAAAGTTTATGTGAAAGTAACTGAAAAACTTCAGGAAGGTTCCAGTAAGTATCAGGTATGCTTGTCGGAAAGTTCCCAAGACTAACTCCTAAGTTCGAGTACAGAAAGGGCTGCAGTGTGTAGTGTTACCAAATCTTTTAAGAAGAAAACTGAAACACGGCGTTTCAATTCTTTTTTAACAAGTAGCTAAACATGACAGAGCCTGAGCCCTCGATCTGCTTAAAATGTACCCAGTGACTTTCTCTTGTCTGAAAAAGATGCAAAAAAGTTATGTAAATATTTACCTAAAAGCAATCTCTTGATCCCACCGTGTGAAAGATGGTGATGTAAGCAGGAATCAGAGCATTAAGAATAAGGGATAAGATTTACTGGTTTATGGGATTTGTTCTACACTTCCATTATATACTCATCTTTCACTCCTACTCTTATTAAATATCAGACATTTTGACAAAAAAAAATTAAATATACACCTTCTTTTCACTTAAAATTTCCCATTGAAAATTACATTTTGTGTGATATTGGTCTTCTGTCTACAGCATGGCTGAAGATTTGGAGCAATAAACCTTAATGATTTGACAGGTGTGGACAAGAGTTAAGGCCTATTTAGATGGGCCTAACGTTAAAAATGCGAATATAAACTTCCGTAACCTCTTTCCAGCAGAGGTACAGATGACAGTGATACTTTCTAAATGCTTCTTTGTGAACTAAGGATGACCCATTTGAATCACAGCTGGATTTCTCTGGATTTCATACACAAATTAACTAAAATTAGAGCAAATGAAGTTCACTAATAATCTATAAGACTTCAGATCAAGGTGGTTCTGTAAAATACGCTAACCCAATGTGGCTGTAATCTTGAACAGCTTCAATGTCCTTCAATTATTTATGTAGTGTAGCAACTATATATTTCAATGTTTACTTAACATGTTATATTTAAAATACAAAAAAAAAGTTTTTAAATGTGGTTTGAAAGAAAATTGTACATAACACTAAAAAAATTAATATCTGATGGTGTTAACTTTTGACAATTAAATATTTCTAAGTCTATAAATTGACTCTTCATTATTGTATGTCTTGTAAAGAAACATAGGTAATAAACGCAACAATATGTTTCCTTTTGTAATTAAGAAAATATAATTTGACCGGGATTGTAACACACCAATTCCTAAAGAAAACCATTTGACAGAACTAGGAGCTTCATATTTCCTGTCCATCTCGTGGGTATAGCGATGTCTCACCTGGTTGGCATCATTGTGACTGGTCACAGCAGTGTTGTGGTTGATCTTTTCAATGGTTTGAAATGTAGGCTACAAGTAACAAATGTGTGTTGTACTAAGAATTGCACCTGGGAAGGAGAGTTGGAAATAGGATTGGATTTACAGTTGAAATAAGTGTTGGAAATGTGGAATTGGGGTTGAAATTAGTGTTGGAAGGCAGATTGTCTCATCTTTGTGATTGGTCGCATCAGTATAAATTGTGGAAGATTTCTACAATGGTGTGAAATGTAGGCTACGGATAAGAAAGTAAAAGTACATGTCTGTTGTACTAAGAATAGCAGCTGGAAAGGAAAATTGGAATTAGGGTTGGAATTAGGGATGGAAGGAGAAAAGGAATAAGGGCTATAAGGAGGGTTGGAATTATGGTAAGAAGAAAGATTATTATAAGGTAGGGTAATTTTATTCATGTAGCACATTTTCAGCAACAAGGCAGTTCAAAGCGCTTTACATGAATTAGAAGGAAATACAAACAAAACAACAAAGCAAAAGAAAGACATGAAGGTAGAAGTGTAAAACTACATATTGGTTCCCCATGTTTAATAGGAATAAGAATAAGTAGTCAGTAATTTATAAACTAGTAGGGGTTTCTCTGGATTCTTGTTCTGATAAAACTAGATGCTGGTTCTCCGTAAGATTAGCGAGGTAAAAAACTAAATGGGTTGGAAGGAAGGTATGCATTAGAGATTGAAGAAGGGATGTAATTAGGGTTGGAAGGATGGCTGAAATTATGGTTGGATTTAGTGTTAGAAGGAATTAGGGTTAGCTTTAGAAGCCTCAGAGCTGGTGGACCAGTTTGCTCTTCAAGCAAAAATTTGAAGAGAGATTTTATGAAATTTTTAAACGATATGGGAAAGCTGTAATAAACAGAAGAAGTTGAAGGATATGACTACATTTCAAATTTTGAACGGTATTTCAAGCTGGAAATATGTGGAAGTACTTAACTGAAACAGCTCAAAGTTTTTAGCAGATTTTTCAGAAATTATGGGAATTTCCATTAATTTCAATACGATTACAAAAAGCTGAATATTTTATACACTGTAGAAGATGTCAATACCAAAGGACATAGCTGTAATGTCCTGAATGAGCAGAATATGGTAAAAGTTGAATGGGTGAAGTAGCGCAATTCAGTAGTTAAGTGGTGAAAAGTGTACAGAAAAACTGGAGGAACTCCAGAAAGACATTTTCCTGCCAAATCAAACTACAACATGCGAGTCAATGAGCATCTCACCATCATGGCCCATTTTCTACATCCACCAGGCAAAGATATTAAGAAGACTACAATCTGGAATCTATAAAATCCTCTTATTTTTTATGCAATAGAAGCTTATTATAGTTTATACATTACAAATGTAAGTTCACGTTTTGATCCAGATATCTGTTCAAATATCTTTGTTGGCACGTACATCAGTTAGCTCTGTTTTCATCACCTGATTAATAAAAATTCCTTCCTCGTCTCCATGGCTGCTCTGTGTTTGTGCGTGCACGTGCACGTTCGCGCGTGCCTCCCTGAGCGCCACGCTTCAGTCTTTAATTGTTTTCTCTGATGGAGGCTGTTGCGGATGGTGCTCCAACTCGAAGGGAGCAGAAGTGCGCATCAAGTGGGTCTGGCGCTGACAGCCGCGGCGGAGCAGCTGCAGACAGAGACACTGAGACGGATCCACTCATGACTGGACTTCAGCACCACGAACAGGATGGTTTATCGCAATGAAAATGCATTTTACTCGCTGTGGTAGTTTTGACATTCTTACTTGGATAGTTTTTACTTCTTCGCAGCTTCTACTAGATGGTAAGTGACTCTGAGTCCTGCTCTCTGCATCGAGTTTTAGCTGTTATTAGTTGCATATATTCTTATTTGTTGTCGAGCTTTACACTGATTTATGCTTCTGCTAATAAGACATTTTTACGACACATAGACAGAGGTTAATCCCACCTGCATGATTTAAAATACAAAATATATAGAGGAAGTCTTGTCACAGGTGACAAAACCAAACTTTGATCGTGGTAAAATTACATAAAAAACTTTTAAACAAGCCAATTATACATGCAATGTAAAAATATAAGATTATAAATAAAATCAGACTATAAATAAAATGTGACGTATAGAGCTGTGTAAAAAAAAGAGACCACTTACAATTATCAGTTTCTCTGATTTTACTTTTTATATGTATATGTTTGAGTAAAATGAACTTTGTTCTTTTATCCTATGAACGACTGACAACATGTCTGAAATTCCAAGCAAAAATTTTGTATTTATTTGCAGAAAATGAGAAAAGGTCAAAATAGAGCTTTCAGACCTCAAATAATGCAAAGAAAACAAGTTAATATTCCTTTAGAAATAACAATACTAATGTTTTAACTCAGGAAGAGTTCAGAAATCAATATTTGATGGAATAACCAGCAGGTTCAGTGCAGTGGGCTCTTCATTTTGTCCAAAGACAGTCAACCAAACCAAAGTTTTCACCTAGTTAAAACATACAAATTACAATTACAGCACATAAAATCATATTAATCAGGGCAAAAAT
>CAEGAE010092138.1:0-29825 GCA_903067095.1 Girardinus metallicus | reverse complement strand
AGAATACATGGAACTTTTCCGTTTTTCAGCAGGAAATTTCAGATAAAAAATGTGAATATATTTTAGAGTCAGAGGTTGTTTCTTTGTTGTGTCTAATCACCACCTGTCCATTGAGCTCCACTCACACACATTGCGCTGTGTGGTTGGAGCCGGGCAGCATGCTGCCTATGTATTTCTTTCTGAACGAACGCATTTATGTTTGGGTCTTTTCTATTTTTAATGAGCTGAACCCTTTTGAAAGCTGCTTGTGCTTCTCCATCCCATCTCCTTTTTTTTTTTTTTTTTTGGTGGCTGGAAAGATGGCAAACAGCGTTCATATTTTTGGGACTTGCAACCAAATGAAATTGCACAACATTTTGTTAGTCCAAACATATTCCACTGACTACAGTAGAATGTGTGTGTTTTGATTTAATTGAAAATAGCAAAGCAGAAAGTTTCAGAAGCTTTGATTCCAAAGTAATCTGTGTTTTAATGTTTTGACATTGAATTTTGAGGTGGTGGAGGAACAGATCTCTATGGCTCACAAGGACAGCTCGTGGTTGGATTCATTGGCACCATCACATGATTTTTCTTTTTTTTGTTTTGTTTTTTGTCTTCAGGCTAAAGCAGTCTTTTTGTGCAACAACATGTGCTTGTGTGTGTTTTTGATGGATGTTTGTGCATAATGGCTTGAGGCTTCTCTTGCCTCCACAGCTTGTGTGCCTAATAAATCAAAACTATATTCAGATTAGCAGTTTTGAGCAAAGTGACCTGTAGTGCTTGTGTTGAGCTTGTTGTTCTGACAAATATATTTTTCATTAGTTTTGAACTCGTGAAAATGTTGATGCACATTGAACCTTTTCACATTTTGTCCTGTTAAATCTATAAAATCTGAAGTATTTTAATGTGATTTTATTTGACAGATCAGCAGGGCGTTGCGCTTTTGGAAGAAAACCCAAAATGGCTAAATGCCTCCCTCTATTATCCCTCAACTCTCCTACCTGATAAGGACAGTGTGTAATTTAAATTCATTATAAATGCAGCTGTTTTGTGAAGGCCTCACAGATCGATAGAGATTATTAGAGAACAAACCGTCTCATGAGGTTCACGGGAAAAGGCCGGAAGGTCAGGGATCAAATTTATAAAACAATATCCCGAGTTTTAAGATCTACCCAGAGTCCTACAGAGCTCTTTTCAACCCATCATCTGGAAATGGATAGAGTTTGGCTCAACAACAAAGCTACCAAGACATCACTGTCTAGCTAAGCTGACACACAAGAGCATCGATCAGAGAAGCAACCTAGAGGCTCATGGAGACTCTGGAAGAACTGCAGACAACTGCAGATCAGGTTTAAGAATCTTTCCTGACTACATCAATTAGTTATTGTGGAACGAGGGCAACAAGAAAGTAGCTTTTAAAGTCTTCAAAAACCATGTAGGAGAGGATACAAAAAGGTGTGCTGAATAAATGAGACCAAAACTGAACTTTTTGACCTTCATTCAAAATGCTAGTTATGGTGGAAAATTGTTTAGACCAAATATATTCAATGGTACTGATGTTTTCCATTCAAACTTACTAAGTTTGACCTATTTTGCATAGAAAATGGTAAAACGTTTCATAGACGATACATTTGAACCTCAACAGACTTACTGCTGTAATCACAGGTGACTGTGGCCGGCTGAATGTTCACGCCACACTTAACCTCCACCTTAAATCAGATCAAATCAATTACATTTGGAGGTTTAAACATGACAAAAGTGGAAAAGTTCAGGAACTGTGAATATTTTTGCAAGTCACCTTGTATTTAGTTTGTATTTAGAACAGGATCACGTTTTAAACTCATTGTAAAATTCCTCCTGAGGTGTCGTAATTGGTAGCTGCCGTATAACTACTCGGGTGCCTGCTCCTGAGTTAATCAATCCCGGGAAAGGGAAATGACAAATACATAAACCCACATGCACTCGCTCTAATTTGAGAGTTTCTTCTATGAGGTGGTTGAGTCATAACATGCATGGCTTTGGTACCTTGTAAATCTGAAGGCATTCAGGGAGGAAAGAGCATCTTTTTTCACCTCCATCCCCTGCTGCTGGATGACTCAGCCAATTGGGTTCTCCCTCTCTTAGAACTGAAGTTTGACAGCTTTTTTTATTTTTATTTTTTTAAAAAAGGGGCTTTTCCTAAGAGGCAATCTATCTGCAAGACTGATGCGATCAGGAAGCCCGGAACAGATTGAGATCCGAGGAAGGAGGGAAAGATGTACAGTTTAAGTGATGAGTACACACCCACTCCCTTGATTTTACTTTCTAATTTGCCAGCGCTCGCTTCCTCCCTACTGTCTTTGACTAAACTGTAAATACTCCAGCTTTCATTCCCCCCCAGAAGCTTCCTGCTTTCCCTCCTGCCTCATTCCATAACTTTATGTCCTCTTCCTCCTCCGCTCCCACCTCCCTCTTCCTCCTCTTCAGTGCTCCGAGTTCCTCTCAAATGTCAGCATGGCACGAGTGGGTGGCAACAAGCCCCTTCTAAGGTTTTTGCTGCAGTGAGGGATCAGCTAAAATGAAAGAGAAGAAAAGAGAGTGAAAGAGGGTTGCGTTGGGATTTGTAAGCGGACACCTGGCCTGGTCAGAGACATGTCACGATCAGATGTCTTTTCTGGATGCTGTGGCAGATACTGTTGGTTTTTAAGGAACATGGCAACACAAACATTATCTGCACCCACACATCTGCATCTACAAATGTATGCTCGGAGGTAAAAAGGAATGCATTTTTACATTTCTTAGGCGTCTCACACCTGCCAAATCTCTCTCACATAATGAGAGCCACTGTGCTATGACTCAGAGGGGAGCAGCTGGATTGAAGGCTCCAGCAGCAGCAGTGGTGAGCTGTCACCATCTGGAAATGTGCATGTCTCTACTCAGCCTGCGCCATAAATCATCTCTCAGCATCGAATCAACATGTATTCATACGTCACCTGGTTTCCGACAATCAAAAAACCCTGAAAGATTCGTTTGTGAACTGTAACCTGGTGCAGTTACGTCCCACACAGTCTGTCATTGTTTCCCCGCCGAGTGGTCAGTCCAGTGCTCAGATCAGAGGAGCTTTGATCAGGTTTCGACAGCTGCCTCATCTGATGACTTATTCCATTTGTCTGTGTGATAAAGAGGTGCACCTGTGCTGTGGCTGCAGATGGCCGAAGGGGCCAGAGGAAATATTGATAAAGAGACTTCACATCCTTTGGCCTTGTCAAGGTCTGCAGTCTCTCACGCTGTATTCTTTTGGTTTGACGTACAGTGCCTTGCAAAAGTACTCATTGCCTTTGAACTGGCCTCTTTAAGGCAGAGTTAGGTTATATTCCATCATCTGAAAAAAATAGTGGTGCACAATTGCAAACCCACCAAGACATGGCCATCCACTTGGACAAAGAGAGTATTAATCAGACAAACAACCAAGAAGCCCAAGGTAAAGCTAAGGGAGCTGCAGATATTAACAGTACAAGTAGTAAATTCTCTCATCTCTTTAGTTTGGCTTCCTTCACAGCTGCTGTTAATTCTGTTAACCCACCTGTTAAAAGCAATCACTCCTTTTATACTTGTGGACTTTGGTACATGGTGATTCCTGTTTTCTGTTTTAGTTTCCTATATCTGGTTTTGGTATTTGTCAAATTCGCCTTTTTTCAATATATTAATATTTGTCCAATACGTGATGTAATATTTGTCTTTGTCGGAGCTGCAGTTTCCAAGCTTCCACCTCACAGAGTACCTCTCTCTCTCGCTCTCTCTACTCCCTCACTCAGCTCCTTCAGACTAGTCAGTAGCAATTAGCAAACACCTAGTGGAAATCTGCATTTGCTCATTGTACTAGCTACTTCTCAGTGCAATGCTGGTAAGAACATTGTTAAAAGGTCAATAGCGGTGCAATGTTGTGATGACTTCCAGAAAGCAGAGTCTCGGAAAGAGCAGGAGTTTTTAAAAAGACAGAGGCCCAATTTCAAGGTGTTAAATTACAAAGTTATATTTCTTTTAAGCCTTTTAAGTTGCCATAGTTACTTGCTTGTGTTATAAAATGGCACTATGTGACAGGAAAACACAAAATGGCACCCGTTTACTGCAGTCAGTAAGTTGTTTGATAGAAAATAATGCATGTATTTTTGACACAATCTGCCCTTTAAATTGACCTTTTGGTAGTTCTGGTGAAAAACAAAGGTTAAATATGTGGAACATGCCCACTGCTGAATGAGGTGGAGGACTTGCGAATACTTTGTTAAAATTCCCAAAGATATTACTCAAACTAAAGGGGTAAAATTAAAAAAAAATTATTCAAAACAATATGAATTTAAAGATTTTCACATTTTCATTAAAAGAGCCAACAATTATGTTGGTTCTCACCAAAACCTAAATTTTTTTGTGCTAGTTTTTTTTTAATGTATTTTTTTCCACTGTAAATGGTTGTTAAATATACATTGGCAACATTGCAATGGCATTATTTCAAGTCAAATTTTGTAAACACTTTTCGACTAATTTGCCCGTTTTTTTTTTTTTTTGTGATTTGAAGACTATGAAGATGACTATGGCTGCTAAATGCTGGCAGCGTCAAGGCAACAGTTTGTCTTTTCAAATCAGATCCCAGCTTATTGGTGGTTTCTAACAGCTGGCAACCTGTCTGTTTGCTTTTGTTGGCAGGATCAAGACAGGTATAACAAACAGTAATTCTTCTGGCCACACTTAGCTGAAATCTCTTGGATAACTCTCATGCATGCCAACTTCCTGTGGCCAGGCCCTATAAACACATGAGAGGGAAGGAACAAAGACAAACCATGAAAAAGATATACATTGGCAAAACTGCCTTAAAAGTCCCCCGAAATGGTGGCAAACACCCAAAAAAGAGGTAAGAGTAAATCTGCGCCACCATCTCTCCATCCGTACTTGTTTTTATGTGTTTGTCCGCTCATCCGCCCACGAGGTGCCTCCTCTCGTTGTTCAGTGGTGTAAAGCAGCCTCATCCCGCCTTTCAGGCCCAGGAGTCATGCTGCCTCGTCATCTCATCTCACCAGAATGAAAACACTCATTATGTGTGACTCAGAGGAGGTCACTAATGGAGGGACTTTTCTTTTTTTTCTTTTTTTTTTCTTCATTTTGTCTCTGGAGCTACTTCACGTAAAGCCACCCTGTACCTAACACCAAACACCTGTATTCCCCAGCTAAAGCCCACCGATCAGATCCAAGCAGAAGGTGAGGTGGTGGGCTCCGCTGGCTAATGCAGCTCTTAAATGTCATCCAGTCTGCTGAGACTTTCTCTGAATCGTTCAGCATGCAGGTCGTTTTTCACTCTCTGCCAAAGCTGCAAAGGCTGCAGCTTTCAGTGAAACACACACCATTTATTAACATTTATGTTTTCACTCTTAATACAGAAGATATCTGATTTCTAGCCATTCATTTATGCAGAACTGATGAGACATTGAAAGTCTAGAGACATAGATTTGTTCAGAAGTTAAATTACCATTAAATTCCTTGGGTTATTTCCTGAATTTCAGACTACTGGGTCAAAGCAAGATTACACAAAATATTTACATTTGCATCTTTTTATCTACTACTATCTCTTTATAAATTTTATTTGACTATTTTGTCAATACAGCAAATACAACATGATGGTCAAAGCCTAAAAATTAGATAATTTAAAAAAAAAAAACTTTGATTCATACACTAAGTTAAAATGAGTACACTAATTTTAATTTAGTGTAAGCAATAGGGCAGATGTTTGATCTTTGTGAATTATAAATGAATGGATCTGGCTAAAAAAAAATATTGCTAACAAATACACATTATGTCTTTGTAACTGTTTAACTCAACCTTTACCACTGTAAAGACAATATTTAAAGCGATAGTTCAGAATCTTTGAAGTGAAGTGGGGTTCTGTTAAAAGCCTATAAGCAGTTTACTTGATAATTGGGGATTAAGCAGTTCTTATCCTATCTGCACCAGTTACATGAGGATTAAATGATCCCAGACACTGAAGCTAACAAGTAGCCCAACAGGAGCTATTAATTTGAGTCATAATTCTAGGCCTTAAAAAACTTAATATGCAGGATTTTCTGTAACGTCTGTCATACACGTCTTAGGGGTGCGTTTTAGTGTATTGACTCTAGAGTCTGGGTGTTATTTTACTTTGTGCCTGTAAACCCCCAAGAGAATGCTGCTCCTGAAGCGGGATTTTTGTTCTTTTAGAGAAATAAAAAATAAACCTATTTAGTTGTTTTCCCTAAACTGGATTTAATAATTCATGTACATCTTAGATGTGGATCACGAGGGACTTAAAAGTATCTCAAGTGGTCTTATATTTGATATACTGAAATCTTTGGCGGAAAAGGCCAAAATAGTATTTTATGGATTCTAGACTTTGTGTTACTTTTTAAACTTAGTAGGGTCATTTAATTATGTTTCACACAGGGAGATCATTAGTGGCACAGTTTTCTACGTCTATTTCCAGCTTTAATGATCGCTGTTTTGTTTGTGAGACAGAAGCTGTTTTTAATATACTTAAAATTAAGCTCCACTTCAAAATTTCTCAATTATTTCTGTATTATCCCTTTAAAATCCACCACTTTATTCGCAATACTGGCCAGTAAGTAACTGTATGGTAATTATCACATGAAAACGAGATCTGTATAACATTTGTGCTCAATAAATAATTAGATTTTTCTGCAATCCAATCCTGCAACATTTTCTGTGAGTGTAGAAATTGGCTTGCAAAGCCTTAGATTGAAACAGGACGATACGCAGTCATAGAGAAACTGATATTTTCAAATAAAGCAAATTAAGTTTTTTATAAAGTCTATATTTACCCTGGCTACTTTTCATCCAACTGATTGGAGAAACATTATGCTGCTTGCTAATGAGCTGGAAACAAGGTGATGTCTCCTCTGACCTGAAAATAACAAATGAACGAACCCGTCTCGGCTTTGTTTTCGTTTTTCCTTTTTTTTCCAACAGTCTAGCTCATCGCCCACCCTTTGCATCTACGATCTTGTTAAAAGAGAGAAATGGAGGGAAACGGAGAAAGTGAAAAGAGCAAAGTGACCACATCTCCATTCATTTCCAGCTATGTTATCTGGCTGCAGATAGTCATTACCTTTCTTCCTCCATCTGTCCGTCAATACTAAGGTCCATTAAGCCGAGCGGTGAGCACTCAGATCCATCACGGCAACGGACATTTCCTCTTTTGCCTCTCACACTTGCCCTTTTATTAGATTGAAACTCAGGTAATACATATGCTCCAAAAATAGCCATCATTGTGCTGTCTTGCTAAATTACATGTTGAGGATATTACTGTTTTGTAAATCTGAGCCGTCGGGGTCTATTCAAATAATCTATTAGAACTCATTGACTCATTTCTCATTACACATTACGCCTCTGTTATTTCCATGTGACCATTCTCACCAGTGATTGCTCCTCTGTGCTAGGTTACCCTCTGTTGTCTAATGAATTTCAAAGCACCGCATCCATACATACTGAATAATGTCCTAATCAATGCCGCATGGCCGTTAAAAGAAAACGTGAACCATTATACATCAATTTAGCAGAGCAAAGACCCCATGTTGCAAGCTTGATTCCTTCACCATATGCTCTAAACTCATCTGTTCTGTATGTGTGCGTGTGTGTGTGTGTGTAGCTCTTTGCTGGAGCAGAAGGAGGACTTGCGGAAGAGACTTTCCTACACAACACACAAGCTGGAGCTGCTGCAGAGCGAGTTCGACTCCACCAGGCAGTACCTGGAGACAGAGCTGCGCCGAGCACAGGAGGAGCTGGACAAGTTCACAGACAAGCTTCGCAGGTGGAATCACCCACCATGAATCACCACATGCTTCACACTTCGGCAGATATTATTGCTTAAATGTTCTTGTCAGTGTTCGAAGAGCTCAAGATGTCCGTGTTGATTAAATTTTTTTTGGATTATGTAAAGGGAAAAAAGTTATGCTTCAACTCAAGCAGGAATCCCATTTTGGTACGCAGGTGACACGACAGCAAAAACTAAACAAATGCAAATAATCAATGCTCTTCGCTTCTTTTAAAGAAAAAAAAACTATCACAGACAGAAACAAGAAAATTAACAATCAAATATTACCACTCACACTTTATTTGTAAACAGTTGTCTCACTATATGTTTTCTCTGCTAAATAAATTGTGATACTGCTGTTTTACGCATCTTTACCAGGGGTGCAAATAAATCTGTCCACATCTTTAAATCTTGGAACCTATTTAGTGATAAACATTCATCTTTTGGCATATCTACACAAAGTTCAGTGAACTGTTGCAAGTAGGATGAGTAAAAATGGAGTCGAGCGATTTAGATTTGACTTGCCTGGAGATGAGCCTCTTTGTAAAGCTCTCTGGCTTCTATACAGTAGATTCAGCATGCATGCACACAAGCTATTACCTACCAGCAGAGCAATGTTTTCATTATTTTTATTTTATTTTATTTTGTTGTTTAGAATACAAAGCAGCTACTCGGCACTGCAGAGGATCAACCAAGATCTGGAGGAAAAGATCCACAGAGATGTAAGCGTCTGAAGTCGCGCGTGTATGTGTTGGTTTGAGGCTTTTATGCAAATTCTCGTACTTGTCAAAGAGGAAGGAGTTGGAGAGAAGCAAGTCACACGGCGTGGAGAACACTTTGAGGCGCAGATTGAAAATGAATCCCCCTGCTGTTTGTGCCACTGACATTAATTATGGCTTATTACAATTGGCTGTCCTCCTTCCACTGGCAGAGGGATAGCAAACCCATTGTTCCTCAGAGAAGAGCACCTCACTTCATTTGTCAGATGCTGTTTTTGCCCGTGGAAAGATAGAATTAACTAGTCTGCCCCAGAAGACTGTAACCATCAGGTGCCTGAGCTGGTGAATAGACAGTTGAAAATGCTCATCGAATTGGTTTGTTATGCCACAAGATAATAGTCATTACAGTTGACAATGTGAAATCTCCAGGTACACACACATGCACACCCCCACAGCTGAAGGTTACCCTAAAATTGTCATTTTGAAAACGAAGGCAATCTGCTTTTCTTTGTTTTGTTTTGTTTTTTTTTTTACCAACAGACGTTTTCTCATGGGCTTCTCCAGATTCATCCCACGTACATACACTCCTTCAGGGTTAGAGAGAGGTGCTGAGTAAGTCTCTCTGCAATCGTAAAACTTGTTTACTCTAGAGGTGCCACAAACCCATCTGACCTCTGGGCCCTGCACAACTACAGAGAATGTAATTACAAGACAGATAAGCATGAGAGTCAAGCCTCTTTTCCTCTTAGTTTTCCAAAAACAAGTGAAAATGGCAAAACTGAACCCAACAAAAATACTTGAGTTCACAAATGCTTTCTATTCAAATAAATTTGTCCAAGATGCATTCAAAGCAGCACATAATTATGAAGTGGAAAAAGCACATGCTGTATGTTGTTTTTGACATTGTTTTAGTCAACAACCCATGAGTTTTTCCATTCAGCCTACCTTAGTGAATGCTACAGCCACTTTTCATTTCATTGCAGATTACGACTGCAGGGCTTTTAGGGGGTGTCTCCATATTTGGTTGCTCAAGATCGGTAGAATGGGATGGAGAGTCAATTTTCACGTCTTGCCACATCTTTAGTTGTGCAGAAGGGCTAGGATTTGACTACACTAACCCAGGGTTCTTCAATCTCTGGTCCTAGAGCCTGAAGTGGCCCTTAAGGCCCTCCACAGGGACTTCTCATGACTTTAGCTGAAAGTGAAAAAGAAGAAATTGATGTTCCTACATAAAAGGAAAGGGGGTAAAAAAAAGAATAATCCTTGCAACTTTTCTGTTTGTTTTTTTCGGTTTTTTTTTTTCCCCATTTGTGCATATAGTTGCCACAACAGGACAGTACTGAAACTATATAGAATAATTTGAGTACAATCTTTTTTGGGGGGTCTTTTAGCTGTGAAATACATACTCTGTTCCCCTTCATTGTACATAGATATGGATGTTGTGGGAGAAAAAAGTAAGTGAAGATGAGGTTGCATAAAATAGCAGACCAACAGCAGCGTATGTTTTCAGTACAAGTGAATGAAAGTCAGAGAAAGACGGGTATAAAATGTTTTTCTCAAAATATCCTCATTATTTTAAATAATATAAAATTTTATTGACTAGCATGCTAACATTTGATATGAGTAAATGGCTTGTGAGCTTGTGCCTCAGTTAATTAAACTTCCTTTAAAGTAATAATTTTATTTAATTGCTACATGGAATGTTTATTTTTACATAAAAGTTTCCAGGACTATTCTGTATTTAGCTCCACCAATCTCTACAGGATCATGAGGACAAATTTTTCCACATACAGCATTTTAGATATAGTTTAGTTATTTTTGGCTTAGTTTTAGTATTGGGAACAATAAAAAATACTTATGGAGACAAACAATTTGCACATAGCAGGATAAGAGGGAAAAAAAGCACCAAGAGCCTCTGCAACCCCCCCATCTGAAAGATTTGAAATAAAAAAATAAGAGTGTATCAGTAAAAATTGACCAGAAAGTTAATTTCTGATCTCACCTATTCAGAAAACCTTTCATCATATGTTTACACTGATCTCATGCATGTTCAACCTGGTGTTGGTACTTCTTCTGACTTTCTCTGGTCAGTTGTGGAGTGCACAACTAGTCAGCAAATTATCCCACCTGAGCTGTGGATCTCTGCAGCTCTGCCAGAGTTACTTTATGTCTGAGCTGTCTGCTTGGTCTTTATGGCACTGTTTGTTTACTGATGTTCTCATATAAACCTCTGCACCCTTTACAGAACACTTATATTGCAATGAGCCTAACTTACACCTAGGAAGTTTCTGTTTCTCAATAAAAATGAATTACTTGCACCACATTTTGTTCAGAGATAACAAAGAAAAGTGCACAAATAAAAATATACACACATTTTTATTTGTGAAACATTTAAGCCATGTGTTATCTTGGATTCTCTTCAGAATCATGCACAACTTTGTGTTGATCCCAGTAAAATACATTGAATTTTTTGGTTCAATAGTGACTTAAATGTGGAACATTTTAAGGGGCTTGAACACTTTTGCGAGGAATTTGTATTAGTGGCAAGGACAAGTGGCATCGGGGGAGCTTCTTTCAGTTAATGACCTGAGAGGGTTACGAAATGCAAGTTTTAAAAGATAATTTCCTCAGAGAGAAGAAAGTTCACTGACATGCTGGTCCATGAATAACCTGCAGCCTAATGGCCAAACGTGCTCAGCTGAAACATTCCTTGCTGCCATTTTAGTTGCAAAGTGCTTTCTTTTTTTTAAATCCACTCCGGTTTTGTTTTTTTTGTTTTTTTTGTTTTTTTTAGAGCACTTGTAGATTATTTTATATAGATAAATGAGTCGTCATTCAAAACTGCAGCGCACAAACCTATTTTGAAAAGTTCTTATCTGTGCTAGTCCATGAAATGTTTTTTTTTTCTTCTTTTTTTTCTGGATGAAAGGGTGCTGGAATTAGGCATTGTTGTGATTATTTCTTGTTTGACCCTGAAAGAACCTGTTCTTCCTGGCTGCCTGTCCAAATAATGGGTGTTTTAAAAAGCGTTACCCTGTCAGCATATTTGTGGCTCGCTTGCTGCAGCTCTTTTGCCCGAGGCGCGTTCATGTAGTCACATATGTCCTCATTACAAGACAAAATCCATTCTTTCGGTCCCTGTTGCTGTATTAAAGGCATTATCAACCTCTAACTTCAGTTTTTTTTTTTTTCTCTAAATGTACAGTGTAGTACAAAATAATGCAATCGTGGCCCACTAGGAAGCTACTCATTCTAACTGATTCTGATCTTATGACATTTAAAAGATTATTGCATATAATTAATGAATCTGTCTTGTCAAGTCACAGCACCATGAAGATGAAAAACGAGCTCTGAGCAGAGAAATCATCGTCCTCAACAACCACCTGATGGAGGCCAAGCTCACCATTGAGAAGCTGCAAGAGGACAATGTAAGTTTAACATTTTAGTTGGATCTCATTTTCACTTCCGTGAAAACAAAACACTGCATTTCAGTACAGTTTTTACACCAAAGTAATTTAATTTCAGGTCGAGATATGTTTTCTTTTTTTAAAATATTGTTTTGAATAATTTTTCCTACACTTTGAGATATTGTTTTGTTCAAAAATGTTACTCTGGCTTTGGTAGTGAAAACAAGTCTGTAAAAAGTTGACCAATCAGAATGTACTAATGCAGTAATAATCAGTCTACCAGTCTTAAGTGCCCAACAAAAGCATTCATATGTGAAAGAATCAAATGCTCTATTGTGTTTAAGCTTAACTGAAATTACTTACAGCAACTACAGCATTTGTTTTCAGGATATGGTTATGTTGCTGAAATCAGAGTTGAATTTGTGCTAAGGCTTTTTTTTTTTACATTTTACAGATGTTCTGATAAATGTGGAGGGAATTTATGTGAAGAATTAACACAAATTTTGAGAAAAAATATTGTTTCCTTTGTTTTGTTTTTTAAACTCTGTGGTTCATTCCATGAATTACAATCTATTCTTTGCTGCAGAGTTTTGTTCTCCTATGCAGATATAGATTGCAGCCTTTGACGGCAAATGTATTTCATTTCCAATTTTAGGATCTGGCAGTAGTATCCGTTTCTTAGGAGTGAAGAAACTGAGCAGACGACATTTCATTAAAGCTCTCAAACTAGCATCAGGTTTTACAACCATGTGTAAATAGGAGGGAATTTTATTAAAAATACATGAAAACAGCAATCTGCAGGACAAGTTTCAATCATCAGCCTTCAAAGAAAAATCTAAAATTGGAAAATACCGTTAGGAACTTTGGAGACATTGAGTGATATTGGGTGGGTTTTAGCTGAAGGACAGAAAACCCCCAGTTAATAAAATAGAGCTTACTATTTCTGATAATGAATTTTCAGGATCTTAAATGTGCAAACACATTTCCCCCCCAGTTTATGACATACAAAATGGGATTTTTCATAACTATTTAGCCAAACACAACTGGATTAGAAGAAAAGTGCAAAATATGCTCAAATCATAAAAACCTAACTTCTGATTTTAGGAGGTATTTAACATTCTGTGCATGATATAAATCGCTACAAATCTCCCACAGCTGTGTTTAAATACAGTTTCTTACTATAAACGCATGCAAAAAGCATCAAAAAGTAAAGCATGATACAAATTCATTTTAATTCTCTTTTGGTTTTGTCCATGTTCTGCCTCCGCAGGAGCTGTACAGAAAAGACTGTAACTTGGCTGTTCAGCTGCTGCAGTGCAACAAGTCTCTGTACAGAGCCCAGCTCTCCGAGGTGAGACCTCCACCCACTCTCACCAGCTTCAATCCTGAAGCTTTCCTTGAACCACCTGTCCTTTACCCTCTCCCAAAACCTATTTTTAACAGCTCCCACTGTTTTTCACGCAGTTTAAAACCTTTGTCCCTTTTTATGTACACAAAAAAAAAAAAAAAACAAAACTATGAAAGCTTTTGGTGCTGACATTTGACATCAAGCGGATGAGTGGATATAGAAGGAGAAAAAAAAAACGTATTTCCATTTAAGCTGCATTGAATGAGTGAGTGGTTTTAAGAGTACTGCCGGGCTGAAATTTAGGCAAAAAAGAAATTGCTGTCTTGACTGTAATGAGAAGGTCGTTTTGCCCTGAGAAAGCCAGGAAAGATAAGAGAGTTGGCAGAAGGACACGAACAGGAAGTTGCTGCAGCAGCGACTGAGGCGCTGTAGGAGAATTAAAGCTGAAGGTTATTTGCCTGAATAACCTTCACCTCTGAGCAATGAAAGAAGCCAGGTTTAAAAATATTAAACAGCTCCAAGGCATGGAAAAGGTACTGACATTAGCTCATACTCTCCTAGATTTGTTTAGCTGTGAGAAACATTGTTCAACATTGTGGATCATCTGAAACACCAAAAAATTAGACTATAGCTATGCAGTTGTGCACTTGTAAGAGATAAACATACAGTATGTAATTAAAAAAATAATTACCTGCAAGCCCATTAAGTTATTATTGCAGTTTGAAAACTCACAAAATGCAGGCCCTTAAATTGAAAGCAAGTAATGTTTTGACTAAAAAGGGAAAAGTGTAACAATGCAGCATTTTCAATCACAGTGGCAGCTGCAGTAAACGCTCTATTACTAAACATTAAATAGATTTCCTATGTGCTTTATGGCTCCATCATCACTTAATTGTTGCTGATTCTCTTCTGATTTGATTGAATATAAATACTCCTTGTAGTTGGGGGGACAATTTAGACGAAATGCAATCAATTTAACAAACTATAAAGAGGATTTAGAACATACTTACTGGAAGGAAGATTCACAACATTAAATTATCAAAGCAACTATAAAGGTCCAAAAAGGTAGGGATGTTTCTTTACTGCATTTTTTTTTTTTTTTTTTAAGTTTAGAGAAATAAAATGTTAAAGGCTGGAACATTCATTTACTTGTTAACACCTAGTGGCATCTGTGCTGGTAATACTTTGCACAACCCTCTTTTATCTACAGGACAACAATTAATCCTCTCTTATAATATCTAACAAAGTTGCAGGGATCTTTCTTGTAAGATCTAACAACTGACTCTGAAATAAAGTTGATTTTGTGCCTGATAAAACATTTCTGCCTGGAATACTATCTTGTTGAAGGACAAGATAGTATTTGTTTTCTATTTTAAATCTCCCGGTGTTTCAAGTAATTCATGATGTCTTGCATTCTTTTAGTAAAGAACTGGCCCACAGCATTACAGAACTTTCACCATGCTTAACAGTAGGCATGAGGATCCTTTACACACACTCATAATTCAAGTCACTCCAGACTCATTAGGAGTGTTTCTTTGCCAAAACACTTATTCCTACGGTCATTTTCTCAAAACACTTTACTGCGGGATTAAAGCGTCTTTTTGGCTTCGCTAAGTTTTATAAAAGGGATGTGGGGGGGGAGCTGACGTCAGTTTCCAATTGCTATGTCCCTGAATCGCCAGGTGCAGTGTAGTTACAGTTTCAGAACTGTGTAAAGACACACCAGCTGCAGAGGTCAAAGGAGTAATATCATAATGTATGGCTTGTGTGACCAGACAGCTGCAGGTTTTTAAATCGTGAAAAAGACTTAGAAACCATTGCCAACATGGCAATGATATTATTAAAAGATAATCTATGTCATCGTTTAATCATCTAGATTAAAAGATGATATAGATTATAAATTTTTAATGCATTTGTTCCAGCAGAATTGCAACTCTAAAGTTGTCTGCCACTATTGTTTTAATAATAGTGACATAGGGATTTCAGGGACTTCGATTTTATGTGTAGAGTTCAGTGTTCAGTTCAGTGCTGCACCACACCTCCTGTCATCACTGCCGGCTCCACTTCTAAAAACTCACAGCTGAGCACTTTTATGCATTTTCTCCAGTTTTATGCATGGCCAGAAGCAGATAGTTTTTGCAGGATGACGACGAAAATATTTTGTAAAACAGACTTTAGTCTAATATAACGAAAGCGCACTACTGCTCCAGTTACAGTTGGAGCAGTAGTGTGCAGTTGCTAAACAGAGTATAGCGACTGCACATGTGATAATAGGACAGAGAAGACTTTTGCTGGAATGCCTCCTATCTTGGTAGCATGCAATGATTGTGGTAGCAGCTTTAATCTGTCTTTTTTTTTTTGCACTGGTGTGATCTTGAATTTCAGTAATCAATATAAAAAAGTACATTAGATAAAGCAATTAATGTACTTATGTACAAAATCCAAAAAAGGAAATAAATAACATCCATTTCTGGTTCAACAGAACCACATAGCAAAAACGTAATGCCTCTTAGCATCACACCTGAAACTAAAATAACAATCTTTGCCACAGTCATCAGTGAGTTTTGGAGATTTATCGTCCTCCTTTAACATTCTTTTCATTTGGTGTAGAGCCAAGATAATCTAGTGTCATCATCCAGTCTATTGGCCAGTAGTTAAGAGAAATGGGTCCCTGTCTCAAGTTAAAGTTCGTCCAAGAAAACAGAAACCCAAACTGAAAAATCCCAGACGTTCTAAACTTTAAAGAAGTAAATCAATTAAGAAATGCTATATTTCCATTTGTTTTTCCATTGCTCTGGATACCAGTTGTTTTGGTTCTGGTGATTTTATTGGAGGCATCCATCTCTTATTGGAGAAATATGAATTTGTTACAAGACTTTGTTATTTTTTCCAGAAGTGACAATAAGTATAACACTGCTATTTGTCTACTTTTGTTGCTGGAGATTATTCATTAAAGAAATCTGAATTATGCTCCAAAAATTAAACCCATAGGACTTTAATTACCCCCCCCCCTACTGTGTAATGTGCATTTGAGCTATATATAAAACAAGATATGCAAGGTTTGTTAGGTGCTCATCAGCAGGGGAACTACTTCAAGGCACATTGTCAGGAAATGTGAAGGACAGATGAGGCAGAAACTACAGTGTGCTGCAAAATGCGGCTGGGGAGCGCACTGCAGCCTCATCATACAATCCTGCTGTTGCTTGTGAAAAGAGTGCACGTGAGTGTTGATGAGTGCTTTAAGCACTCAACCAGCTTGGCTCGCCTTTCTGCTGCATCAGCCGTGGGCCTCGTGCCTTTCTCTATATGTCACAGGGAAAGCTGGCGCATGTCCACAAGGTTAAAGCATGCGGTGATGTGACTGCATAAAAATATCAATGCAAAATCCATTCTGCTTGCGCAAGACTCATAAAATACCAACTGTACGTTTTCAGTAAACCACGCAGTGAAGCATGAGCTCTGGCAAAGGTTTCTCATAAAGTGAGAAACGGTTGAGCTACAGTAGCTCTCAGCCGAACAGTAAGGGGGTCAGAGGTCGTGTGTGTGCTTTCTCTGGACGTCCACCGCTCTGCTGGTCCTGTGGGTGGAAGCTAATTGAAAGAATATTGATGAATGCTGGAGCTGCATTTTTGAGAAGTGCCGCGGCTCTTCAGCGCCCGCAGAAGTGCTTTAGCTGTTTGTTTGGCTGCAAAAACAAGTGCAGAGAGGGTGTGAAAGGCTCGCTACATAATAAGCTTTAAGGCATCTTCTTTTAAAAAAAACAAACAAAAAAAAAAAACACTTGCAGAGAAAAAAAAGTGTGGACAGTAATTAATCTGCATTTTGCTTGGTTGCAATCAAACTGTTATGATAAACTGTCCTCATGTTTTACTAAATTGCCTATATTGTTTTTTTTTTTTCTAAATAGAAGGTTATAATTAGCTTTTGTCTTTTAGCCATTTAGGAACAACTGACTAGATTGCTGGCGATGATACACCATAGTTAACTTATTACTTGTTGCCATGGTGAGCTACAGATAGATGATGGAAGCTTTCATTCTGAGAAATGCTCAAATTAGAACAATGGCTTTCTCTTCTGAGATACGTGACACTGTTTGTCTTTCATGGACGATATATTCTCATCTTCTTGGGAGGCTGGAGAAGATGACTTTTTCTATTCATAAACACAGTTGTTGCTAACAATAGCTGAGTAAATGCTTAAGTTATAAAATAGATAAACTGACACACTTTCTGCATAAAGAGAGACAGCTGATCCTGGGTTGAGATGGGATGGACAGTACCAGACCTTACAGCCATCATCAAGGTTCTGATGATGGCTGTAAGGTCTGTATCTTCTGGGCAGACGGCAGTTATAGTATTTGTTTGGGATCATTGTGTTGTTGGGACTCTCTGTTACACTGTAAAACCACAAAATCTTACTAAGTATTTCTGCCTATTTGCTAGAGCAAATATTTTACTGTGATTGAAATAAGACAAAACTAACTTAGAAGTAACTTTTCAGCAAGATATACAAACTTGTTTTAAATCAGTACTTCCTTAATATTGATTTTAAAAGGCCAGCTGCACTAGAAGATTATTTCACTTACAATAAGTTATTATTCCCATGATAAAACAGAAATGTGGAACTAGTACTTTTTCATCAATATCAAGAACTTGCTGACTTAAATATGCTCCTCTGTTTTGCTGAAAAGTTCCTTTTAAGTTAGTTTTGACTTATATTAAGATATTTCTGCCAGAAATTGGACAAACAATACTTTGTAAGATTATGTGTTTTTTCAGTGTATGTCCAAGCTTTCACTGATTTGAGATGAAGTTGAGAAGCCTGCAGGCAGTCACTCTGATTCATCTCTCTCAGGAGATAGAACCCCACAGAATGACGTCACACTTCTACGCTTGACAGTTAGAGGAGTGATCATTGGCTCCCCAGGATATAAACTTTGTAATTGTGGACAAAATAATTTGATCATTTATCTCTTTCACAAAACACGTCGGTTTGAGGCATGGAGTTTTTGTGCCTTTAGAGAGGAACAAGACAGTTACTTCACACCTTTGAGCCACCAGGCAAGGCCTCCTATTGACAGACTTACATAACGGTGAATGAGCTTCCCAGATAGAAGGTGTGATGAAGTGATTACAGAAGGTCGATGCAATCAGCAAGACAAGCATATTTACAGCTAAAACACACAGAGTGAGGAGGAACTGTGCTTCATACACATTATTGGACAGACTGTAGTGTGATGAGATGAATAAGTGCTAGACAATAGAACACACTACAGATGTGCTAAAGCCTTTACAATAGGGGTTATAAGTTCCACCTCATAACCCCTTTGGTTGCATAATGTTTCCTTCATTTTTGAAAACATACAGCTAAGGCCAAAGTAATCGCACCCCTGGCAGATTTAGGATTAAAAACTGGTTTTGTTGAGCCAAAATGTTAGTTTCTGATAGTAAATGAGACGAACATCTCTCAAAAGCACTAAAATAATCGATCTGTTTCATTCTGCATTTTAATAACAGCTAAAATTAAAAATAGAAACGTTGTTCATATACTTCACAATAATAAATCGAAAAACTTTTTGTTCCAAATGATGCCTTCTATGTCTTAGTGGCTACAATACTTGTGAGATGGAGATTGCAAAGACATGCCAAGTTTTAGTGGGGTTGTAAGTATAATTTTGAACCTGTGTGTATAATTAGGATCCTTTTTAAGATGAGCAAAACACAATTTAGATGATGAATTCAAAATTATGCACCCAATTCCCATATTCAAGAATCATGGCATTTGTGTATGGTACCACATCGGAAAATGAACAATTCAAATAAATTATGACAAACCTCAAACTCATCTGACAATATTGCCAGATTTATGATGACTGGATGTAAATCTCTGACTAAAAGTGCACAAGTTGGCAGTTTGCTTGTTGACAGGACAAGCCTGGTTAGACAGGTCTATTTAAATTATTTTCACTTCTGTGAGAGAAATGTTGAGGAATGTTTGGTCATCAGGCCAACCCAGAGCATCTGGCTCTTGTTCCAATACACCGACTATTGATTCATTATTGACAAAGGACATCATACTGCCAGAGATAGAAAATTCAATGCCAAATTCTCTCACACTTCTTCTAACAGCATGTGTATTTGAATAAGATCTATGAAAAATACTAACTTCACTAGGGCATGCACGGATGCCTAAGCCTTTTAAAAGTTTGCTTTTAGGCTGCTGCCACTTTGACAAAAGATGTGCTTTATACAACGGGGATGTTTTAAAGATCTGAAACCTCCATGGAAGGAAATTCATTACAGAAGGAAAAATGTAAATATTGATTTTGTTTGGACCAAAAGGTGTTCTGTCGATATTTGTGGAGAGCTCTTTCAGGAGGTGCTCTATAGGCGAAAGCACTTTCAAGTGCCAGAGGGGGTGAAAAAACTGTTAGAAATATGATTTATTATCAACTTTGAATTGAGCTCACCTTGGAAAAATACACACACCAGAATGATGCAGAACATTACTGACTCGACAATGTGATCCCGAAAGCCTGATAGCAATAACTCTATGCTTATTACTCAGTGTGACCTCCAGTAAACCTGAAGGAGTTGTTAATATGCTCAGCATGATAGACTTTTTAATTATAACAATTCTAGTGGGTGTATGGAGACTAAATATTATTTGTGTTCCAAGTTTTCTGGCTTCATAATTGAGAATCATCTCAATACATGAGTGCTGAACACATCTATCCCATATATTCCTCTGAATGTCTCTTTTTCTTTGAATTTTTGCAGCTTCCTGCTGATTTTCAGGAGCGCCTGACCATGCATCTGGAAGAATCTCCTCTCTGCCATGACTACCCTGACTCTACTTCCCTCATTGCCAACGTGCTTGAAAAGCCAGATGAGGCCTGCAGCAGCAGCCAGGCGTCCCGCTCCCCCAGCCCCCAAACCCAGAATCATACATTCATTCTGGAGAGACTCGGGCCAGGAGAGCGCCTGGGGCTCAGAGCGGCTTACAAATCCGACCTGTATAGCAGTGACACGGCTCTGTACTGCCCCGACGACCGTCACCGCGAGAGGAGGCCCAGCATGGACGTGCACGGCCACAGGACGTTCCTGTATGGACCGCAGAACTCCACCGACAGCACACCGGAGGAGGGCTCTGTGGGACTGCAAGCCGGGTTCTCCCAGGAGCATTTTCCCAAGTTCCCTGCAGCACTGGCTGGAGGCTCCAGCTCTTATTCCAGCTTTAGTGGAGGTGGCTCGGAGGATAAAGGCAATGACCCACCCAGTAGTGCAGCTTCCTCACCACATCATCAATCCCTCTACATGGAATGGAGAGATGCGGGGGACTATGAGAGAAAGAGTGACTCATCCTGGGAGAGGGACAGTCCAAGGAGCTTCGGGAATGCTCACCCTTTCCAACAGACTGAGCTGAGCCACCATCAGAACGGCAGCTCGCCGGTCTACAGCCGCACCATGTCCTCCTGTTTCAGTGAGCCGTACGAGCCTCTGCCTCCATCTTCCTCCCCAAGTGTCGCTTACGGAGACAGTCGCCGAGGCAGCACTTTAGCCCCCGAGGAGGAGGAACTGATTGGTAGATGGAGACAGCTTAGTGTTGAAGACTTAAGCGCCCACTCGTATCGCAGTCCAGGCAGAGCCTCGCCTTACAGCTTCTCAGAGCAGCACTTTTCCGTCCGCCCCGCCAAAATCCGCCTTGGTCCGCTCTACAGCAGCTTCCAGGAGGGGGCTGACTACTACCATCATGGCGCAGATGCCATGGACCCGGTGTGGGTCGCCGCCAGCCCCGAATGCAGCCCCGGACTGCGGCAAGCACACAGCCAAGCCCATCTGTACCGAAGTGAGGACAGCCAGGGGTCAGAGCACAGCCTCTACCACTCAGGGAGCTCCAAAGATAGGGAGGGCAACATTGCAGCTGGAGTCCAGAGCACAGAGTACGTTGACCCCAGTCCCAATAGCTCCACTGAGTCCCTCAACCAGAGGTCCCTGGAGATGGCCGCAGAGCTGCAGCACTATCAGGTTGAGATGCACAGCATGCCCGCACAGGCAAGCCAGCAGCCGCCACCGACTCCACCGCCTCCTCCTCCTTACAACCAAAAATTTGGCTCTTTGGGGCTTTCAAGAAAGGACAGTCTTACAAAGGCCCAGCTTTACGGAACCCTTCTGAACTGAAGGACTTTCAAATGAGGTTGAAACCTTTGATTCGACTAAACACACAAGGCCTTGGTGCACTCAAGTTATGTTGCCGCTACCATTTATCTGAAAATGGTTTGAAAAGCAGCCAGGAGCCAAATGGTTCACGAAGATTAAACTAGTGGAGATCATTTAGGAGAGATGATTACGCGATAGAGGATTGCAAATATTTTGGGGAAGTTAGCCACAACTAAGGTGGAAACGGGCAGAGAGGAGTTCATGACATTTTAAAATGTATAGGAGTGTGTATGTATTTATGTTTCAAATGTATAAAAAAGCATAATAACTAAGAATTGAGTGATATATTTTATAAGTAGTTGTTAGCAACAAATTTACTCAGAAAGTGCAGTTCTTATTAATAATCCTGCAAGTTGTAAATAAATTTAAAAACTGCCAGTGCCATGTCTGAAAGCTCAGATTTGAATTGAAATAAGCTGCGCACAGATTCGTTTCAGTCATTGTTTTTAATCAGCTGGAACAACCTTGGCCTTTTGAGGTGTTGCTTAATGAAGAAATCAATTACGAATTAATTCCTTAAATGACAAAAACATTTCTCTTCCGTTAATTGATTTTTAGCAGTATTGATGGGTGTGATTTCTTGTTATTGATGGAATGTTTTGAGATGTAAACATCTGTCTTAGCGGTTGGTATTTATTTATTAGATTTTTTTTTTTGCACTTCTGTTGTCTCTTTGAGAGGTTCTCCTGCCCCAGTTCTACCTCAGATTTGGACGCCCACACCCACCTAAGCCTCCGTAAGTTTGTTTCTTAGACAATGATGCATGGTCATATATTTTGTTGTTTTGTTCTCTTAATAAAGCACAAATTATAACTTCAAGTGTGGGTGCCTGGAAAAAAAACATTAACATCACTCTATTTTCACAGGGATTGAAACAACAGGTCGATTTTTATTTGTCTTCTGATCAGGGTGAAGCTGTCCAAACCTATAGAATCTTTTTATCGTTCAGACTCAGATTCCTGCAGCAGTGTGGCGCGTCCATGCTGAGTCACCATGAAGCTCAGCTTTATCATTGTAGTAAATTTAAAAATAGGGTTGCAGGGATGGATTTTTGCCAAGATCAGCAAACTCGACACAAAGAGGAAAGTTTTTTTTTTTGTGTTATTCACAGACAGATCCTGGTAATTTATATTCCTGTCAGGTGTATACAGCGCCTTGCGAATATATTAATATCCCTTGAACTTGATTTTTTTTTTTTTTTTTTTGAGGAATTAAAGTGTGGTGCTGTCATGCTGCCAGCACCATCATGAGTTTATCAAAGTAAAAAAGATTTTCCATTTGTAAAAAAAGAAAAAGTAAGTATCACCTTCCTCCTGTTTTAAATTCTACACTATTTTTCTATTGCATACAACCCTAAGAAAATACACTGTACATGTGCAGACCTAAGAAGATAAATAAAAATAAATAGAATCTTGAGAGTTTTTCAGTGCTATTTCCACTTTTGGCATTACAGTTATTATGCAGAAGCTTGATTAGAAGGATATGAACACATTTCAGATTTCAGCACTTGAAAGGGACACAAATAAATCATTTTGCATTTGTCATTTGTTTTGGCTAAGGAGGAAGTAGCAGTCCATAATTTGTTTTTCCAAGGCAACATTGATTTACCTGAGATGTTTAAATTAGAAATGTACTTTTCTGATTTAAAAATGAAAAGCTCATGAGGGTATTTCTTACTAAGCAGCGACTAGGCACCAGCCTAGTTTATTGCGGTAAGATTTATTGTTGGTAAAACTAGACAGAATAAATTATTTATGATGCAAGCAGTGAAAAAGTAAGTAAAAGGATAAACATGCACAACTTTTTATCTCCAATCAGTGTGTTTTATGTTCTATATATATCATAAACTAAATGTATATCCACATTTTTCTCCTAAATTATTGATCTAAACAATAGATGCATAAATGAAAAACAGATACTGTAGATATGTTTAGTTGGAGCCAATGGTCTTTATTTAGCACTTAAAGGAAACATTCATTCTGTTGTACCAGACATTTTGGAATTTATCGTTACTGAACTAAATTTTACATTATATTCACAAATGAACAAACTGCTTTAAAATGGCTTGTGTGATAGCGACTGATAGGCTGTTTTGGTTTGGGCAAGAACAACTCATTAAAGTAACAGCCTTGTAAATTAATCTCTTCTGTGGTTCAGCAGTTTCATTGTTCTTGTTGATGGATGTCCTTTCAGGCGGCGTTCCTGCAGAGATAAAGTTATTTACTTGTAAAGTTTGAATCCATCCACAAGAGGGGGCCACGGTGCAGCGTCGGACTTCCAACAGACGCAGCAGAAACCATTTAAGCTTAAAACTGCAATAAAGGGAGACCAGTTCAAACATCCACCTTCAGCTTGTTCTTGCTTTGCAGTGCAAAACCGACGTGAAGCTGTGCACAACTTGAGCGCCGACAAAGACTCAACTGAGGATCTGAAGAGCACATGCGGTAATGAGACCTCGCCGTTGAGGTAAATGTGACAGCTCAGCTCAGCTCGCCTTTCATGAACGCATCGAGTCCAGTTCCTTTGATCCTGATGTCTGCTTCTGAACTTTGATAAGGTCATGTTATATAGGAACTAAATATTATATCCTCAGCAATGTATAGTTATACTGATGGTATCTTTAAATCTTTTTGCACTATAACGTTTGCTGCAGTATTTTAAAGTATTCATATTCTTTATTACATTTTATCAAACCAGAGCTACACGATTTGTTGTATTTAATATGGATTATATATGATAGACCACCACAGTAGAACATAGCATGATGCGTGGTTTGCATCTCCCAGTTTTTTCTGTGCCACTTTGTGAAAAAGTCAGGATTTTTGGAGAGCACAACTAACAGTTGTCCTGTTGGAAAATTCTCCCACTAAAGCTTTGGATCTCTGCAGCTCCTCCAGATTTATTAAAGCCTCCTGGCTGTTTCACTGAATGATTCTTTGTCAGCTTAGTTGAATGGTCAGTTCTTTTGAATTTTTATGCTTTTTCCATTTTCAGATGGCAGATTGAACTGCTGTGTGAGAAGTTAAAAGCTTGGGATATTAGTATAAAACCTAACCCTGCTTACATCTTCCCCGCAAATTCACTCCTGACCTATCTGCTATGTCTTGGTCTATTATGATGATGAAAGCAATTATTTGTGCTGTAATTTATTTGGGAATATCAGCTTTAAACAAATAGGTATAAATACACAATCATGTCACACTTCTCTGATTTGTATTTGTTAAAATATTAGAAACCGGTGTGCTTTTAGCAAAAAAATCTGGATTGTGCAGTATTTTGTTGTTCAACTACATAAAATCTATCAGTGTTTTTGTCTGCTATGTGATAAAGATGTGAATATATTGGCAATGTATTGTATGAATAGTGCATAAGACTTATTAAAGTATGAGTAGGTGGGATTTGTGAAGAGAATAAAGAGGTGAGAATTACCTGGATGAAAAAATCATTACAAAACTTCTTTTAAAACTTTACTTGAACAGGCACCTCTTAAAATTCAAATCATAATATGAGATCTAATCAGTTCTGTAAAGTAGGACAAAGTTTGCTAATTATTCCATTTCAGAGGCAAAACATGTCTTTCCATTAAAGTTTTCATCCCCAGGGAGGAAAAAAAAAGAGGATTTTTCACAATCCATCTTTTGCACAATGATGTCTGCAAGCAAAAGTGGATTAACAATGTCGTCCAAGAACACTTAATATCCCAACAGGCCGGTCCTCAGAACTGGCCCCATGGTCACTCTGCGAGTCCAACCATCCTCCTGCTTATGTCCCACAGTTTCTTGGCCGCCTGTTTGTCTGTAGCTTTGGCCATCAACTCTTCTTCCTCGCAGTTAGCGAAGCACTTCCCCGACACCCCCTCCACCTCGGGGGAGCAGGCCAGATAGAGCGGCGTCTGGGCTCCCTCCAACGGACTCTTCAAGAAGACCAACGAGGCAAGGTGGAACAGCGGCTTAGCCAGCAGAGGGATTTGGACGTGCCGTCCCAGTCTGGTCCTCACCATCCCCGGGGTGAGGGCGTTGACAGTGACCGCCGTGCCCTCGAGCTGATGAGCCAGCTCGAGTGTGAACAGCAGGTTGGCCAGCTTGCTCTGACTGTAGCAAAAAGCTTTATTGTAGCTTCCTTCGCTGTTCAAGTCGTCAAAGTTGATGTGGCCGTATTTGTAGAGTTTGGAGGAAACGACGACAATGCGGCTGGGAGACGAAGCCTTCAGGAGGTCCAGGAGCAGGTGAGTGAGGAGGAAGTGGCCCAGGTGATTCACTCCAAACTGCATCTCAAAACCATCCTCTGTCTTCATGTAGGGACACTGATAGATCCCGGCGTTGTTGACCAGCACATCAATCTTAGATTCCTCCTGACAACAAAAACATATAAAACATTTTAGATTTTACTATTTCAGACTATATAGATCTTAACAAGTATGCAAGAAATACATGTTATTTATAGATTTTTCTAAATTAGACTGTTGGTAAAAAAAGTACTAGAAATGTAGGTGTAGAGGGCTTGAGGCTACTTCTAATTCCAGTACTATTATTTATTTCTTCTTATTAAAGTACTATTACTTATTTCTAGAACACATTGTATTTTACATTTTTATTACATTTTTATTCATTTTATTAATTCAATTTTAGTAGATATTATGGTGGGTATAGTAAGCTTAATGTATAAATTTTCCAAATTAAATAAGAGGGAGAAATACTATTTTCTGAAATACAACATACCTTACAGTGGAAAACTGAGATTTGACGACATCTAGTGGTTATGAGAGGTAACTACTGTCTAGTGAAAGAAAAGTGATATAAAGTACAGTGGTCAAAAAGAAAGCATACTCACCGTAATCTTTCTTATCTTTTACCCCCTTTTTGTCACAATTAAATGTTTCAAATCAATAAACAACTGCAAATAACCTGAATAAACTGAACAGGGAACTGACTGGGCAAAAAAGGCACCCATTGGCCAAAACGAAGACAAAGACCATCTCATATTTTCAAAAACAAACAAACAAACAAAAAAAAACTAAACATCTTAATATTCCCAAAGTCCATTTGGTAAATATTACAAAAACATCAGATGTACATCTGATGTTTTCAGAATAAACATTAAACACGCTGTCAGCTGTGGGGTAGGCAGGGCGTGGGTCTGGCTTTTTTTTATCAGTTAAATGGTCAGTTCTTATATTGTTTATGATCAGACCTGATCAATATACATAGAATCATTTATCCCTTATTTTACGTTTAACTTTTACATTTTTCAGAAACGACGTTGGGTTTCTGTTTTGCTGGTCTAAGCGAATGAAATTATTCTGATGTGTAAGTAAATAGGCGGATCCCTGTCAATCTTTGGTTCAGCACCACGGACAGTGCTCCTTTTGGACCACACGTCACTAACAAAACACAATAATAGGTGGACTGTACTGGAAGCCAGCTGGTAAATAAGCCAACAAACATCCATCCATATTGTTACCTTGTTGATTTCCTCACAAAAGTTCCGGACAGATCGGAGGGAGGCCAAGTCCAGGTGCTTGATGACCACCTCCCCCTGCTCTGGCCCCGCTAGGCTCCTCAGGTCCTGGGCTACGTCCTCGGCGCTCCGCAGGTCCCGGCAGGCCATGATGACCCGGGCGCGAAGCTTCAGCAGCTCCCCGGCCAAGGCCTTCCCTATCCCGCTGTTAGCCCCAGTCACTATCACAGTTTTTCCACGCATGGTGTCGGTCGGATACTGGAGCAGTTTTTCTGCTTTCCGCCGGGGGAAGAGACGGCGCATTAGGAGCAGAACCCCGCCGCCAACAACAGCGGCTATTAACACGGCCGTTGTCATGTGTGTGCCGGTTATCAAGGACCTCAAGGTATGTTATGTATACAAGTTACCAATTTAACCCGGAAATGATAGTGGCGGACATTAAGCTGATTGAGGCACGTGCAAGTTGTAGTGTCGTATTTTTATACTAAGTATGATATTGAAAAAAGTGAGATAATTAGCAATAATTTTCACAAAAACATAGTATGAGTAAAAATAAAATAAAAAAATAAAAATAAAAATCAGAGTATTTCTGTGTATTTCTTCCGGGTCGCAGCCATTTAAGTACACTTCCTTAACAGTCAGCCGGCGCAAGATGTGGGTAGAACTTTTAACGAGTAGCAAGGGAGGGGTCCCCCCCACCCCCTCGTCCATGTGAAACAAAAGCAAAAGCTTTGTTCACGTTTTTGGTCAAAGTAAACTGTTTCTGGTGTTGGTTTGTCTATGCCAACACTGCCATTTGTCACATGGTTCATGGACAGAGTCTGGGAGTGCAGTCATAGAGAGGAGGCTGTCTGGGTTAGGATCCTCAGGATTCATCTTTGCTTTTTACAGATGATATTCTTTTGGATCAGGCCAGTAAGGGGGACTTTTTGTGAATTTTGATGGAATTATTATTATTATTATTCTTGTTATTATTTTATTATATTCTCAAAATGGTTTAAAAATAATGCATTGTTACCAATCCTGTTAAAGGGTGACATATTTGTGTATACTGTATGAAATGACTCCCTACCGCGCTGTCTCCACTGGATCGCTACAGTACACTGGAGTTCAAACTCCGCCCACACAGCGCGCAGTTTGCCTTGCTGACTCGTGAATGGGGCGAAACTATTGTTCAAAAACGTTTTTCGTTTGAAAAAACTCACAAAATTAACACTGTACTTTAAGTACTAGTCATATCAAACAAATGCTTTATCATAACACTATATGCTACTACTTAAAATAAAAAGTTAAATGAATATAACCGAACCAAATGATTAAATTAATAAATGCTTAAGTGTACAGTTTGCAAAATTACAAAAACAGCCACTAAACGGATCTAAAACCAATGTATTTTATCTTCAAATCACCGCAATATTAATATTTTTTTGGACTAGTTTCAAAAACATTTGGAAAAAGTAAGGCGAGTTGCTGCCATTACGAGGCTAAAGCTGAAAAGTAATTATTACTTAACTTGTACAATCAAGTGAATAGCTTTAAGAAAAACAAATACTAACGCTTCAAAAGTTTGCTTGATGTTCGGGTTAATAGCCTAAACGCTTCAGTGGCGGAGTGAGATAACAGGAATCACTGACTCATATCTAGCAGACAGATCAATTTCATGAGGATATAAACGTTTTTCTATTGTGTGTTTTCTTAATCAAGTTTAACCTTCAGAGCTTCAGTCTTGACAGTGGAATGGACTCTCCGGCCTCAGTTATTCCATAAGGAGAAGATTGATAATAATTGATATATTTTCTCTTAGCTTCATTTAGAGTTAATGACTGTTAGTCATTAACACCTCTAACAGGTTTTAACTCGAACAAGTAGTTTACAAAGAAAAATAATTAAGTTCAAAGCTCGGCCAGAGTCTGAACATCAAGAATGTGTGTTCAATTTGGAACATTGCTGAGTGTCATGTTGCAATGCAGAAGTCAAATGGAGTGAATAAACGGTGAATGTGAATAAACGGTGAATAAAGCTTTGCTGGAGTGCATAAAATAACCCATTTGTTTTCTGTTCGTCCAGTAAAGAATATAGTCTGAAATCAATTCTGTGCTCCGATGTTTCAATGTTTTCCCCGCATTTAATTTGCATCCAAATATAGCTGCGCGAGGCAAGTAAGATTTATTATTAGTATTAATCGGAGAAAGTCAAATGTGATTCATACAATAGAAAATGGAGCGAGGGTGGTCTTGTCTTGAGTGTTTGGAAGTTGCCCGCAAGTTGCTTCACTTCCTTTTTTTCCTCTGCAGTGTTTCCAGTTAGGTAATGCCTCCCGTTTATTTCAGGGTTTGCTTCAGTTCCTGTTAGCTGACATTTAGAGCGGGTGGAGTAAATGCACTTCGGTGGACGGTTGCAGTCTGTTGTAACAGCCTCGGTACATGTGACTCAACTGCTTTTGTCTCTTTTATTGTCATAGTTCGTACCAACGATTTCCATGAGGACTGGCATAAGGAGAAATTATGTATATGTCCCTGTTTTTGACTTTTTTGGTTGCTGCTCTCTTTCTCTCTCTCTGCGACTCTTTCTTTTTAAAAGGTAGGAAAAACCTTTTACATTATTTATTTATTTATTTATTTATTTTGCGTGTTTTAGTTAAAAATAAACAAATAATTTTAAAAAAATGTGCTGACAAGTCGTTTGACGGATTTGGGGAAAAACGCGTTTGTGTGTGGTTTTTCTTTATTGGTTTCATGTTTACTCCACGTTTCTGATAAATAAAGAAGCAGTCTTTCATTCCTTTAGTTATCTATCTATCTATCTATCTATCTATCTATCTATCTATCTATCTATCTATCTATCTATCTATCTATCTATCTATCT
>CAEGAE010092133.1:0-33476 GCA_903067095.1 Girardinus metallicus | reverse complement strand
CCGTTCCATTTGGGAAGACAAAATCCATTGATGGAATAACCTGGTCATTCAGTATATTCAGGTAGTCAGCTGACCTCATTCTTTGGCCACACAATGTTGCTAGATCCAATAGGAGGCTTGTACCAATTTGCTTAGTTAAATCCAGGTGGCGACTTTTATTTTGGCCAGGCAGTGTATATTGAAACATCATTTCATTATGTCTCAACTTTAAATTTAGTTTTGCAGTAATGCTACACTATAACTTCTGGTAAGTTGCTCAACTGGAAAATCTCCAGTAATCGCTGACTTTCCCATCAGACTCCAGAGAGGCAGAACCATTTAAGGACGGTGACACAGTACTTGAAAGGGCTGATAACGGAAACCAGGCCAGCCTGTTTTTATCTCTCTGTCAACGCCTGATGTGAGAATGGAAGGAAAAGAAGTGGACACATCAAAACTTTTGAGTAGATGTGTGAAATCTTTCTCTTGTCACTGTAACACTGTTCAAATTCTATAAAGCTATTCGCAGAAAATTAGTTGGAATTTAGCTCTGTGTTATCAGGGTATTTTCAGCAAAATTCAGCAAAGTTGTACCAGCTAGGGGAAGCAGTAATGCACACGTACATTTGTATTTCCAAAATAGACTAACCACTATGACTCACTTTATTGACTCCCACAATTTGTACAACATGTTTAACAACACTAGGAATGGTTTTAGTTTTGGATGCAGGGATGAATAAAAACTATAAAAAGTAATGAAGACTGTGACTCAAGATCTCCTGAAAAATATGTTTTTGGAATAAAATAAACTGCCATATCAGAAATAAATGAGGAAGCTCCTTTACTTTGACAGCAGACAGTTTTGTCATGATCAATCCGAATGTCAGGAGACAAAGTAAAAATTGACAATATCTTTTTCCAAGTTTCGGTGAATTAGACAAATGGACATGGGAGTCGGTTGTTTGAAGTCCATTTTTGACATGCTTTATGATGACTAGTTTCCACTCAGAGTAAAGTATGTTAAAGTTCCACATATTCTCACTACATAAATCTAAAGTATTTCAAAATATATGGGGACCTACCAGTTTCAACTGCTACAGAGGGTGGAACTCAGATTATGATCCCAGTGTCTAAGAATGCATGACAGAGTGAAGCACACACCTCCTTCTAATGATTTCAGTAAAAAAACATGTCTCTAGTCTTTGGAAAGAAAAGACAGGGACCTTTTAAATGCTTTAAGTGCATATTCCGAAACACTAAATAAAAAAAAAGAAACCACGTCCAAAGGTAATTTTACTATTTTCTGTGGTTATATACTTTTGTTTTCTTGCGTTTGTTTGATTCAGCAAATTGGCAGTGTGAGGTTAACACATATGAAGTTTGCATGATCTTACCATGAACATGTGGGTTCTCTCTGAGTAATCTGGCATATTAGGTTTACTGTTCTTGCTAAACTTTTGGGTATTAGTTTGCACAGGGTTGTTGGTCCTGTCTCTTGTGTGTCTCTGTTTTACCCCGTGATATCCTGGTGAGAATCCACCCTGCCTCTTGACCCATTTACTGTTAGAAATTCCCAATTTCAACCCACTCGTGATGGATAAAGCAGATATTGACAATGGCTGGAATTGTTGGATGTGACAATTATTAATCCAGGTGACGTGAGTGAGAAGTGAGATACGCATTTATGTGCATAGGCACTTGAACAATGGAGCAAGCAAAGCAGTTGTTCCCTGATTTTTGAAAGTTGGCATGCATAGCAGAGTTTCTACTCTCCTATTTTTTCACCCAAATAAATCTGATCAGCCACTGAAGTCAAATAAACTGAAGTCTTTGTTTGGTTTAATTGCAAAAAATAAATAATGTAAATAATTCTCCTTATCGATTTAAAGCCCAATTGAAATGTCTGGAGTCTAGATTAGCTATGCACAATATGATTTACTACTCTGCAGTGTGACCTTTGTACTTAAACTGTGTTGCAGCAGTTCTTCTGCCCAGGTGTCACTCTAAAAAGCATATGCAATCTTAATGGGACAAACCTGCATAAATAAACAAAATTAAATGAGTTGGTACAAAATGGAACATGACAGGGCTGATAAATACTAGAATAAAAGAGTAAAAAATTTTATGAAAAAAAAAAAGATGTTAACACCTCTTTTAAAACTTACAAGACAATCTGTTTAATTCGAAGCAGGGAATATCAAAATTAGGGATAGTTAAAATCTATCACATCCAAGTTACGTCGAGGTAGAACTGATTATACAACTCATGACAGCACAACATATTGCATAAACTGTGGACAAACACTTCTATCAGTTAAACATTCAATTACATTTCTTAACCACTGATAAAATTTCACATGGCACATTCCCTCTCTGATTAAATCCTGCAGAATCAGTGGCAGCACCGTCGACAACCATCAGCTGACAGATAATGCTTCTAGTCTGATACCAAAACCCATGTGAAGAGTGTCTTCATAAAGCCACTGCAACTAAGAGATGTAGCTCTGCTTCTGGATTGTAAGGGAAATTACATCAGAAAACAGTCTGTTGCCAGGAAAGAACACAATACCAGCAGGACAATGACATGCATCCTAAGTAGATCAACAACTCCCGAACGGTTGCAGAAGAGTTTCTACTTTCCCTTTTAACAGTACTTTTCCTTTTTGTTGCCTATAAGATAACTCCTTCCAGGCATGTACATTCCACACAAAATTAATTGCGTGGAATGTGCATGACAGACATGAAAAATACAAACATAAAAAGGACACAGCCCTCACCTTTTTGAGCCAAGAGAAGTGTCTGTAGAAATCAATGGGAGTCTCCATGCTCCCAGCCCATCACTGGTCTGACTTTTTTCTTCTGTTTCTGCACGCGTTTTAAGTTTGTGTGTGCAATTCATCCAAATAATAAAAAAAAAAGTAAAAGTGAAGTCACTAACTGCTGTACAGCGTTCAAGTACTGTTGCGATGTTCACAGCTGTGGAGGAGGAGGGTTTTTATGATCTCTGCCTCCTGAGAGGGACAACTCCCCTCTGCTTCACCCCCTCCTCCTTATTCTGTCCTTCCTTTCTCTCGTCAATATTACTCTTTTCGTCCCTCTCTCCTTAGAAACTACTCTTCACTCCAAAGTTTCTGAAAGAATAATCATTCTTTTCCTGTGGACAAACACTGCCTCCTCTGTCCCCCTTTCTTTCTTCATTTTAGAGTTGCTTACCCTATTTTTTTCTTCTCTTTCTACCGAGGTCCGTCTGACAGCCAAATGGCCGAGTCCAGAGAGGAGGGGGTAAGTGGGAGGGTTTTTCCTCAGTCTCTGTGTCATCTGTTCTTGAGTTTGGGCCCATCGGATGCCAGAAAAGCGAACAAAGCAGCAACAGACTCATGAGGACAAGCAAACACACAAAGTTTCTCTCCCCCTTTGAATCAAGTTGTAGTCACGGTGCTGGAAGACTTCAAAGCAGTCTCCTGTGTCGGCCCCCCATCTGTGTGTCTCTACGTCTCATCTTTTTTTTTTTCTTTTTGTTTAAAACTATTAGCCTGAGGTCCCATTTCCTGTATATTTTGCAGACACATTCATCATAACAATGTACGCCACTTGTCATGACGACAAAAAAAACAAAAAAACATGTACAGATAATGAATGAATGCACCACAGGTAAAAAGCAGCAAATTACAAATAATTTATGTTCATCAAATAGAAAAACAAAGCAGAAAATTTAGCTTTGGTAGCATAAATTTTTGCAATCAAACTGTAATATATTTAACAGAAGAAAATTTGTTGTAGGTGTATGAGTTATTCTCCAGAACTAAGTACAAATTGTTTAATAATTTGGCTAGTTAATACATTTGCTGAATTTATTTGTTGTTTAATTTATTTGTTGCTGAGACAACAAATAAAACTTCTTATTTTGACAGAAAATAAAAAATATCTGTCACAATCTTTTTTTATATAATTTTTTTTAAATTAAGATAATAACATTGAATTGAATTTCATTTTTATTTGGTTAAATTAATATTCAACAAACTAAAGAGAGAATCCAAATTGTGCCATTACACATCAGATGAATATATACCATTTTTTCTCCCATAGTAACAAAAACTACTCACTGTAATCCCAGTAATTACATACAAACATTGAAATTAAACAATTTCAGCAGCCCTGGAGGCTAGAATTAAGCTCAATCTTTTCAATATTTTATAATGCGCATAAAAAAAACCTTGATGGAAACACGACTAATTTCTGGTCATAAGTTCATGAGCTTAAGCTCAAGTACACTTAAGTTTATGCTGCAGGACAGTGATCCAAAGTGTTCCAGCAAGTTCCCTTCTAAAAGTCTAAACAGCGGCTGATGTCAAAAACCCTAACTTAATTCTAAAGAATGAGATGTTGTGAAATGACCGTAAGCAAGCTATCCATTCTCAAAACCCTTAAATATGTCTGAATTAACCCATTCTGTAAAGACAAGTCTGCCAAAATAACTCCACTGTGATCTCCAAAGCCACAATCACAAATGCCAGATGGCAGTTGTATCTGCCAAGGTGGGAGAACAAGTTACAAGTTTAGGAGTCAATTATTTTTTCACAGAGCTCCGGATTGCTTTAGATAGCTAATATTTAGCTACTTAAAATACTCTACAGTTCCAACGAAGACCCAGAATCATCAGATTAGTAAGTACCAATTCTTATTTTACTAACGATGTAGGTCAAACATGTTCTTTGGTCCTGAGGGTGATGATCAAAATTCTGAGGAGATTGGAGACCCCAAACAATGCTTCAAATGTGTGAATATCATACATAACATTCATAACGCGTTACTCCTAATAGTATTCTAAACGAGGGGACGTTTAGTCAGTTTAATGTGAAACAATGCATAGAAGTCAACAAGTAAATACACTTTATTTGTGATTACTAATCTCTGGGCAGGGAATCCGCTTTCCCAATATCTTGTATCTGAAGACAAACATTTGAGTCAGCTCTAATGAGTGGCAGTCACAAGTCATCTGATAATCCTTCCTGTGTATATGTATGAGTTTCACTGTGAAGTATCCCAGGAGAGAAGCCCCAGGGTTGAAGACTAATTATGAAGCTCCAAAGTCTTTGATCCTGCTCCTTTTAGGTCAGCGGGGAGGTGCAAGAGAAGAAGGAAAAGTTAGGCAGGAATAGTACAAGAACGAGCAGACAGGCTTCTGTTTAAGATGTCTTGATGATCTGCCAGGCGTTTATTCATCCGTTTTAAAAATTTGCACAGCAGCTTTTTGTTTCAGCAAAGACATTGGGATTTTCCAAGTTGTTTCTCAGTCCATTTAAAAAATAATTGTTGCGATAGTCAGGGAAAAAATTAACTGCCTACCAAATGGATTGCCAAACCATCACACACCATTGTTTTTATAAACTTTTATTATATAATTTTGAAAATCTTAACTGAACCATTTCATTTGAAATAGATAACTTATAAAAGGGTGTTGACAATACAATTTAAGCTCTCTCTTTATGAAGGCAATGCCCATTGTCTCCTTGCAGTTGAGCTTGGTGAAGGTGTGTTGTTGGTACACAGCTACAGTAAGTTGTTATCGTCGGTGGCCAAAATTGTTTGTGGCATATGTTATGCATTTAATTTTTCCCTATGCCTGTCCTTTTATAAATGCATGGTAATGCAAGTCTTTTTCTTTTTTTTTTTTTTTTTACAAACACAGTTAAAACCAAATTATCACTCTAATGTTTCTCTATATGAACAGCCTTGAATTTTAATGCATTGTAGTAAATAAATCTAAAGGTATGCAAGTATAAAACTGGGGTGAGCTGAGAATATAAGATTGTAATGTGTTGAACTGAATATTATTGCTTTCAATTCTGAAAAATAAGACAATTCAAAACCAGTTACTCTTTTCTACAGTCATCCCCTCAACTACGCATAATATTCTCTTTGCACATGATTGACAATTAATGTCATGTAAAGTGCATTCATATTCACAAAAATAATGAACTTGTGCACTGAAAATAGGCAGGAAAAAGTAGCAGGAACAGGAAGCAGAAGACAAGAGGAAACTCAACAAAACAAAGAAGGAAAGAACAAGGGCGTAATGAGCAGTGGGTGAAAGCAACATGGGAGACATCTGCTGCTGAGATAATGCACAAGCTAAAACTCTTCACCTGCACCCATCTCCATTATTCTGCATACAATTTGACTTTGCTTTCTACACAGAAAACAGCAACCTCTGCAGGACAAAGCTCAGCAACAGCAGCCAACTGCTTCTGACAGCACAACCAGCTCTACACCAGTAATCTGATTACCAAAAGCATAAAAACTCTCAGTCAGGACCCTTAATTTTTTTTTTACTAATACTTAAGACTTCGCACTCAAAAGAACATACCCAAAAACAAAACCGGCAACGATCTTTCAAACATTGCAATACAGTACTTTCAACTTTTTGGATAAGTTTTACCTTACCTCAGAGTAACAGTCCAAAGAAATCAAGTCCTTCTGCCGGAAACTTGACTGCTTGAATAAAAAGCTACCTCATTTACATTTACAAAACAGACTTGCATGAGAAAAGAGAGGGTAGGTGCCTAAACGTGAATAGTCTAAGTGAGTGGGGAGACTCTGCACTACTATATAGAGAGAGCGAAGGGGAAAAAGAGGGAGAAGGAGAGGTAAAAGCTGACGTAAACAGAGAAGTTGTAATGACTGAGAGGCCACAAAGGGCCGACAGACGGTGTGAGGGAGGGAACGTAGTGCAGGAAGTCAATAATAGTTAAGTTGTAATGTTGTCTCCAAGGAAAACGTACCAGAACATGTTCTAACTCTACTTGTTCTTTTAGTAATAAAACACTCACTCCAGTTCTCCAGGTGTTTTAGGGTGACAGAAACAATGAGGAGTAACATGTCAGGGTAAACATTTACCTCACTTTTTAAAAGTTTTCTTTCTACAAACTTTGCACAATGCAATTTCGTCATGCAGGCCATTTTATGGGTTGTTTAAGTATCTGATTAGTAAAATAGAAATAGTAAAATAATCCAGCAATATTTATATATATATTTCTTTTATGAAACTGCGTTAAAAAAGCTGAAGCAAATACATGGAGAGTGTTTGTCATTTCAGATCCTGTACTTACACTTCCAGTCTGCAGCCAATCGATGAGAGCCTGTGCCGTTTCTGTAGGCAGCTGAGCTCTGAGGTTGTCTCTCTCCTCCTGATTGGGCTGAACCTCCAGAGCAAGTCTGAGCTCCTCGGCTAACTGGACGACCTGCAGTGGACCGGTGCTGACAGGAGAACCCAGATCGTACACGGTGCTGGAAAACTCCATCGCTGCTGCCCTTGAACCTGAGTGGTGAGACAGGACGATCACTCACTATTTCATTAATTCAAGTTATAAAATTGGAAAATGAATTGGAAAAGCAAAGTTTTGCGTTAACATCTCATTAACAGAACACATATTCAACACACTGAAGTAAAGCTAAAAGAACAGGAAGCATGACTGAAGCAGATCCAGCCATCTTGACGACAGATTCCTAAATGTTCATGTGTCACCTGGATTATTGCCCAGTAACTCATATTTAAACAGTGATTGCAACAATAGCACATCTGGATACAGTCAAGTAAATGTGGCTATATAAATCAGCTACGTTATATGGTGGCTCAGCACAATAAATGGTCTAAATCAAGGAATGTCATAATGGAAAAGGTTGGCAATCCTGTCTTAGAGTGGTCTTGTACTCCTCCTGGCCCACTCCTCTCATAGAAACAGACTCCTGACTGCAAAAGTAAAATATTAAAAAGAAGAAACTCCCATTTCAACACAACAGCTGGCATAGGGTTAGCATCAAGTGCCAATCTGCAACTTGAGTTTGGTGTCTGCCCGTTTCCACCTCCATCAAGGAACGTGCATTCTTCTTTTTGGTAGATGTTCTTTCTAAGCTTAATTTTCAGTCATAATATCATTTGCATAAAATAATCTGTGTGTATTATAATCCTCAAAAGAGAATTGGAGCTGGTAAAAATCACAATTCAGCAGGTCAGACCCGGCAGAAAAGTTAAGCTTAGCAGCAGTCGGTAAATGCTTCTTCGCAGATAATGCTGCAGGTGTGCTGCAGACCCCTTTGCACACCTGCTCCCCACAGTCACCTACACAGCTTCACTTACTTACAAAACTTTAAATTTTACCCAGATTCTTCAACAGATCACTGTAGTTTAAATTCTTCTTTTCAGTATGAACTTTATTTAGTTTCACATTCCTTAAATGTAGCCACCATTAAAGCAGGGAAAGCACTGCATGAGGAGCCTTGTTCAAGTTCCAACTACAGCACAAACATAACTCTCACCCAACAAACAACAAGTGGAGCGCATTCACATCATGTTCCCACCAGATCCAAAAGCATTGTGGAATGTAATATGACCAACGTATCTAAATTCTGTTGATAAGTGACTCTAATTTCCTTGTTAGTGATTGGCTGATGTTATCGCTAATGGGATTTTTAATGCGTTTCTATTTGCGGTCAGTGAGAGCTGAGACAGTGAGCCTCAGAGCACTCAGTGAGCTCAACGGGTTTTGGAGCAGCTGCAGGAACTGTAAACAAAAAGCATCATTTTAATCTAAAATAAAGCTAAAAGATTTAAGGTGCTGCTAGTGGAGGTCCCAGGCTCTCGTTATTTATTGCATGGTCTGATGACAATTTTCTTGACCTAAATGCATAAATGTTTCACATGTAGTGAGGACGAAGAAATACTTGACCAATGCAAGTATTCGGGGAAAAGTGCTCAATAATCACCTAAATTTTCCCTCTTTTTTAAAAATCTTGTTCTATCTGCTAACCAGACAAAAACAGTCTGGACCTCATAACTACAGTATGCTTAAAATGTATTGGTGCTGTACAGATGTGTGAATGTTTGCATGAGCGGGTGAATGACTGAATGTAATATAGACTTGATAAAGCGCTATTCAAGTACAAGCCATTTATCATGTCTCCCCACTACGGCAAAGGGAGCTCAGTAATACGGCTGAGTGTATCACCCTCCAAAAATAAAAGCAGCTCTTATCCTGTTGTCCTCTTTTAGTGTATTAAGGTCAGTATTATCTCATGACTGACTTAATTATTCTGAATCTTTTATTCCATCTGCATTTAGTCTTCTAAATATTGGTCCTAAATAACTCTGCAGCTGCTCCTCTATTGTTTGTAGAACCGCCATGAATGTAATTTTGATCTGTCTCTTTGTTATTGTTAAAGCTTGACCACTGACCTTAACTGAGATAAGTGAAGCATGCCATGGTTTTAAATGTTTTTTTTTTTTCTGGTTTCTTACTGCTGTGCTTTGAGAATGACTTAGGTTGACCAGCAACTTATAGGAAAGTTCACAAGTACACATGTAAAAATGATTGATACAATTAAAACTCCTGAGTTAATTCTGTAAAAATAGTAATTTGCATAAAAAATCAATACAAACTGAGCCATTTTCATCTCCAAAGTTAGTATGGAGCTTTGCACTTCAGTGCTGCAAACACATAAACTTAGCCTCTCCTCACCCTACAACAGCCCACTTGAGCTTTCACGGCTGGGAATGAAGAGTGCGTTGCTGGTGGAAGCTTAAATCTTAAGCACATCCAGCAAAAGCCTTCTGTGATACTTGTTAGTCAAAAAGACAGAAGCAAAGGTCAGAGATACTTACTGGAAAAGCCAAAAGATGTCAATAAGAAACGTTCAGCTGCAGAGAGGGGTCATAAGAGCTGAGCATAACACAAAGCTGTGGAGGCATTTTAGAACTGATGGTCTTGAGATTTACTCAATATCAGCAAAGCTCTTGTAGCTACACTGGTGCATTAATAGTTGAATTAATAGTTATAGTAGCTAATATCAAAAAATGCTTAAATGTTAATAAAATGGACAAAGACTGAAGTGGAAAATTAGAGCAGAAAATTTTTAAAATCTGTGGCAATTTACTCAGAAAATATGATGCAAATCCATCAAGGAGACAGAAAATGAAAAAATGTGGCCGAATACATTAATATGAACAATATTTTTAAACACTTTATTTTTCACTTCCAATCCTTATAGACTTGGAAAATACTTTTCTTGATTCCATGAAAGCCCTGTGTTTTGTATATACTTATGCTACATGTTCCTGATCTCTAATATATCTAATCTGGAATGTATCCGTGTCTTTCTCTTCTTCTGTGTTACTGGACAGATGCTTTCTGTTTTCCCACATCATGTTGATGGATAACATTAAACATTTACCCTTCTGTTAGTCAAATCTGTACTAGTCAAGGCTGAGAGGGCTACAGCAAACACACCCCCCTCATTTTTTTTTCTTTTCTTTTTTTTTCACATACAAACACATTTAAATGAGCCTCTTTGAATTTGTGCTGCTCACTCTTTTGCCACTGATTAACCTACTTATACAAGTTTACTTTCTAGCTGTGTTTTTCAACAAAGCAGTAAGACTCTGCTGCAGTAACCGAGAAAATTCAGCAGCCAGATCAAATGAGCAAAACCAGATTAAAAGGGAAGCTAAAGTTTATCGTCTAGACTCTGATGTCAAAAGAATGTCTTTCAACAAGTAGACTGTTAAATGTTAGCTGACTTTAGAAATTTAGTTTTGTTGACAATTTCATCAAGTTTGGTTCAAAGTCAAAACTATTTAATGAAAAATGTTCTTTGTTTCTGGTCTCTTTACAAATAAGTTGGGAAAAAGCGGCTTAATTGACTCAGAACAATATGCACAAAGAAGTCCTGACAAAATAGACATTAATATGAGTTTTTTCAGGTTTTGTGAAGAAAGACATCAAGTCCTGTTTTCAAATTGAAAATGTGTGCTCTCGAATAATGGCAGAAAAATTCCCAAATGCACCTAGTATAACACTTTCATTCTATTGGCTGAGAGATTGCCAGGCAACGGTACTTTTTTGTTCCACGTGCGAGCAGAAAATGATAGATATGCTATGTCATACTACCTATTTTTACTACCTCTACAATATTTTTACTACCAACACAAAATTGAGCAGCAGGCTCTTTTGGGGGGAGCGGTGAATTCTAGGCACCGATTTATCAGCCAGTTCATTTATCAGCACCGATTTCCTTAATTTTGGGAGGTCAGTGATTGGCTTACATGTGAAGCCAATCTTATCCCCCAATCTTATCTACCTCAGCAAAGGTCTGAAAATCAGCCACTGTGCTCTTCTGCTCTGCTGTGAGAGGTTTGACTGATAGACTGGCCCACCAGGTCATGTCTGCATGGTTGCATTTAACAATAGTCACCTCACTTTTGCCAAAAGCAATTTTTAGTGACATTTCAGACAAAAAAATGGTATAGAGCAAAATCGAAATCGTCAGGTCAGGGTTTTTAACAATCGGTAATCAGCGATAGGCCAGAAAACTGCGATCGGTGCACCACTAGTGAATCCACAGCGCTGACCCATGTAACATGACAGCCCAGGTAAGACAAAACTTTATCCCACTTACTGGGGGATGAAGGTGCAAATGTAACTTTATCTTGACCAAGATCTCACATGTAAATATTCCAAAAGCATTTCCAGAAGACTTAGGATATTAGTTGTTGTTTTTTTTAAGAATATAAACAAAATGCCATGACATACAAATTTCACAAGCCGATGTTTTATTCTCAACAAAGCAATAATATTGGTTTGCTACGAATTGTCATCACAAGTTTAAAACATTTACTAAAAAAATTCCGTTGATTTGCAGCGGAATTTGGTGTTTCGGTTCAGTTAAAAAAAAGGCGACCCACACACCAACTCTGACAGATCACCAGTAGAGCAGCTAGCTAACCTAATCAACCACCGCTGTATTCAAACCATCATCACTTATTAATAACCGCAAAATAAACACCAGGTCTGAAAACACAAACGGACTGAATGTTCTGGGTTTTTTTTTTTTTTGTGAGTGGGAAACGTTTGCGTGTTTGTTGGTGTGGAATCCAGACAGGTGAAGTGGCGCTTTTGTCAGTTGCTTTGGCAACGAGTCTACGTGTAGCGTAACTGACACAGAGAGCGAGAAAAAAAGTGGTTTTGAGTTGTTCTTTAAAGGTATCGCTGCGTTATTTTTCCTATGCTGTTGCGCATAGCACCGAATTAACAACATCTACATCCGCAGGTTTCATTTTGTTAACGGGATCGTTCTACCGCGGCAGCGCGGCTACCGCTTGTAAACAATAACATGTATAAAATAAATAAATAAATAAAAAAAAAACATGCATGATATCAGCTGATGAACGCTGTACCGGTAAAAGTTTTACTGCTTTTGCTAAAACTGCAATAGAATTTTAATTCTGGCTCATGTTTCACTCCGCCATCTGTTTGTGTTGCAGTTCGTGACGTTATTTAACGTCGCGTTGCTTTTAGCACTGGTTTCTGCTGAGGTGTGACGGCAATACTTGTGCTCGTAGCTGAGCTTGAAGTTGCATCGCTTCGCACCAAAAAATGAAATCTGCTCCCCTGTGCAGGAATCCGCTGCTAACGAACGGTAGGTGCTCCGCTCGGTTGGTTTGATCGTAGTCACGCCGTTCCAGGTCATATTTCTACTTTTTTCTGCATATTTTTACAAAGCGCTTCTCTGTCACCTGGTTATCGAGCCAAAGTCGTGAAAACTTATATTTTCTCATGGTGAGGCGCAAAATGACTCACTAGTCCCAACACGTTAGGCGCTTCCAACACTACGCATGCGCACAATAGATCGGACAGCGGAACCAATCGAGTCTACCAACGTCAGCTCAGGTCCTGGCAGTAGACATCATTTTTACTACAGATTTTATAGTTAAACAAACTTAAAACAAAAAGTCAGCATCAATGTAAAATTCTAAATATATTGAAGGGGTCATAAAATTTTTTTTTGAAAGACTTACTACCAAGTCAAATTCTATTTGTTGCCCTTTACTACCTTTACTGGCCTTAATTCGAGCTAATTTAATTTACTACCTTTTACTACCTTTCACTATGGAAAGCCTGTAAAAGTTTTGACAAAAACAAAAGACAAGAAATCCTGCTTTCGGACTGAAAATGTGCGCTCTCAAATTGACAGAAAAATTGAGCCTGCATTTTGGTCCACATCAAGCATCATCATGACACTAATGTGGGTGTGTAATCTGGAAAACCTCAGGTAAATGTGAATACGATAGAACACAGTAGTTCAAACATATTGAGACATATATTTATTTTTTAGCTTAAAAAATGTTAATTTGTTGTGTATAAATGTGCAAAATGTGGTTCAACATGTTTCTCTCAACTACAACAGCGGTCTCCATCACTACACCAACATTTTTTCAAAACACAGACTACATTTAACCCTTTTAACCTCCCTCATCACACAGACAACCCCTCCTGCCTCTGCCTCTTACCTGCAATGATGTCGTCCATCTGCTCCAATGCAGCCTCCAGCATGTGACTGGCCTCCGTTTCCATTGTGACGGCAGGAAGCATCAGACCTAAAGTACTCTGGTGTAAATAGAGAACAAAGGAAAGGAACTTGACATCTGACTTTATATTTTATTGAAAAGTAGAGCATATTCAAATGAAAAAATAATTATATTAAATAACCTTCAGGATAAATGTAGCAAGATAAAAAGGCAGCACTAGAGATGTAAAATTTTCAACAAGCTATAAAGCAGTGCAATAAAGAATTTATTTAGTCCAACTTTCTGTGGGTTTTGGCAATCTAGTCTTTGAGAATAGAGTAAGTGCTACATTCTCCCTACGGACACCTGAGTGTGCAAATAACTTGGATCCAAAATCTATCGGTTATAGATCAACTGATCAGGCTTTACTAGCTGGTACTGATTTCTGCTTTTCTTTGACTGGCCTGTTGACTCAGATTTTTTTAAATTATGGAATATAAAAGATTTGTGGAATCCTTATTTTATTTCAATAATTAAATATAATGAAAATGTATCGTAAAAATGTGCCACAGGTTGATGTGTTTGCAGTCTGAAAAGAGTAGGAGTTTTCACTTTTACTGCATTTATTTACCAGTGAAAAATTAGTAAAGAAGCAATAATTGACCTACCGTTTACCTCTCTCAGATGGTCAAGAGAAAATTTGTCAGTTTCAATAACTACTTTGATTGTTGAATAACTTCAGTTGCAGAAGACACCTGTTAATGAACCATTAGATTGACATTGCCTATATAATCTCTTACCCTCATCCTCAATACGGACCCAAATGACCGGATAGTGTTTGTAACCATGATGGTGTAATTTTATGACTTACCAACAGAGGTCAGTAGAGTTCATTCATTCTTTACAAATTTCCCTTATATTTGATCAAACACCTCTATGCTTAATTTATTGATTCTTTAGTTTAACACTGACTATTTAATTAAATACAAGTACTGCATGCAAACATACGATGCATATAACACCTGCAGAAAAATCATCAACATAATCAGGTATCCACATATTTATTAAAGTAGGAGATACTCTCCACCTGTTATCGCTGAATTTGGTTTTCCCTCTAACTTCTGCCACGCTGTTTTTTTTTCTTGCTCTGCACCCTTCCCATTCTCTTTTCTGCTATCCCCTCACCGCCTGCCACTCATGCCTTTTCAGTCATCACTCCTTCAAGGCGCTGATCCCTCTGTCATGCTGTCATGCCGACTTACTAACAAATAGGCAACTACGTGCAAATCGAGGGGAAGGGCGGTGATGTAATCTGTGGATGCCTTGGGAGAATAAACCCCCTACATAGCGGACTAATGTTCATCTGCATTAGCAGCAACTTTCACTCCATCACGATAGATGATGTTCCAAGTAAAACACACTTTATAGAATTACAATATTGTGCTACAGTCAAGATTTGTCTGTCAAACACACAAACACTAGCTGCACAGACAAGCGTATGCGTTTAAGACAAGCCTTGTAATTCAATCATTTATTATAATAAATGCCTCCATAATATCAGGCCTGTTGAAACCGGGAATGACGGCACCATTCAGACGTTATGACAGAATGACTCTGTTTAACAGCTCTGTGAAAACAGTTGACCATCAACACAACAATGCTGCCTTTGCTTCTGCAGCATGTGCCTGTATGTGAGGAAGTCAGGAAATTAGTTTTCTTGTGAGACTGCATAAACAGGAGGGTGCTGATGCAGGATTTACAGTCCTGTTCCAGCACAGAGCTGACAGGACAAACTGCAAAGAGCAACAAGCCCAACCAGTGTCTCAAAAAACTGCATAGCATAAAGCATGACTGTAGCAATGTGATAAGTCTGCAGGCATCTAGTGTTGTCTTGTGCTTTTGGATGCATTATTCACTGTTAAGATTGTGTGTGTATATATATAAATATATATATATATATGTATATATATATATATATATATATATATATATAAAGCAAATTATATAAAGCTCTCCAAGCACCTCAAAATGTCTTCTACTTGGAATCAAAATAAATTATTGTTCAAAGTAAAGCCATCATCTCTTTTGGTGAGACGTTTGTTTTGTTTTTGTTAGAATTTGAAAGAAAGAGAAATCAAGCAAAAACAACTTCTAAGGAATTGAGCCAACAATGATGATGTAATCTTTTCTTTTCCCATAAAGATTACCCACCTGAAAAACTAGTTTTCTTACATGACATAAACTTACATCAACATCCGCCACAGTGCTACATATGAAACATGTTCTATGGTTTACAGCAGCACTACACGCAGCTTCTAGTACTTCAGAAGTTAAACAGTCCTGAGGTTCCTGTTGCAGTAGATGTAAAATGTTTCATTGTCATTTTGAAACCCAACAGGATTTGCAACTCTTTCTATAAAAACCACCAAAGAAAGCAAGTCAAACATGTTTCATACTGACAGTGCAGTTCATGACAACAATGCATGACAAATCAGCAACTCTGTTCAGAAGCTTCCTCACACACGCAAACACTCAGACACCCTGTGCAAACACCTGACGCCCCCTCTACGCTGCTTCAAGTGGGATAAGCTGCTAACCAAAGAGCCGCTAATCCCGGAACCTGCAGGGCCAGCACATATGTTGTCAGAAATCAACACCAGTACCCTGGATGTCTAGAGCATGAAAACATGCATCTATTAGTTCAGGAGTCTAGTGCACATATAAGTACTCCACAAACAACACAGCACATCTAATCAGTATTATTATTCATAAAGATGCTATGTCATAACATCAAACATCCACAAGGTGTCTGAATGCGGTCATATCAAGAGATCTGTTCCATTTACTGGCCTTCAATGAAAGAGCAGAAAACAAAGGGGTAAATCCAGCACTTCCTCTTTTCACCTCCGCCCCAGTGACAGTTCAGATATAGAACATTGGCGGACATAAACTTGAACAAGATATGGAATCAAGTACTCTGCCACAACTAACCTTGAAAGAATATAAACTAAAATATGGACATGGTCAATTAAATCTCAGTGGATTTTTTTTTAACTCCATCTGATAGATTTATTTTCTCTTTTAAAATATATTTACAGGTACAATAACCACCGTGAGGTCTAATATGAAATTTTTTCAGTGCATGATGATTGGGATCACCATTAATTACCAGAAACAAGCATAGTAAAATACAGTCTCACATTTCTAGGCTGAAGACATTTTTTTCATAACAAAAAAGAAAACACTACAATATCCAGTTTAATGTTCTCAAGTGTGTTATGTTTGATAATGTTGTTCTACCTTAACAAGCACAAAAATCCACTGTGCAATATGAAACTATAAAAGGAATGTGTTAAAAAGATCTCCAAATTGGTAAATGGTGAAAAGACTGAATTTGTATAGAGCTTTTCTAGTCAAACCGATCTGTAAAAGCCCTTTACACTAAAGCCACATTCATCAAGTCGAATTTACAGACATTCACACACCGATGTACAGATTTGTAAGCAACTTGAAGTTAAGTGCTTTGCTCATGGGCATGAGACATGAAAAAACTAGAATAGGACTTACAATTTTACGCTTGCAAGATGTCTACTCTTTACACAAACCCACAGTTTGCAAATTGAAAATCATAAAAAAACAACAACAACAAAAAAACAACAGGAGCCTAACACACCCTAACCCATTGCCCACTTGAAATTACTCTCTGGAAAGTGAATTAATAACTACTGTATTTGACATAAACAACAAAAAAAGTTAAGTTAAACTAATTTGAAAAATACGTAAAATGTTTTGAGTTTTGCAAACTCCCAAACAACATGCCATTTCTCCTTCACAGAACGCATTTTCATACCAATATTATAAAATGTTTGTTATTCAAAAAAACCAGTAAGAAACAATTATCCATTAGCTCCTGTATTACAATTTTCAAAAAGAAAAAACATGTTCAACTAATGTAGAGTGGAGCAGCAGTACAACAAAACCAGTGTCAAATGCAGAAAAGCAAGACATAGAGAAGATACAAGAGGATAATTTCAGAGCTGAGTTTGTGAGCTTGCAAACTAGCTGGATTATCTTTCTGCGTATATCACAGTGGGTAGGCTGTGATATGTGAACCGTGACTGATGCACTGCTGTGGGGGCCAAGAATATAAGTTTAATGTGCCTCACAGCACTGCAAAGCTGTCTGCTGAGCTACTAGCTCTCTTTTGTCCTTTTTAGTTTCGTTAAAGTGCATCTGACTAGCCTTCACTTTGCTTTTTCTCTGCTTAGCACTCTCAGTGAAATGTGTTTCCTGTTCATATTATCTCATCTTTCCTTTGTCAGTGTTCTGTGTTAAACTCCAGTCAGTCCACTTGACGTCTGCTATTAAAGCTGTAATCTATTTTGCCCTCAGAGCAAGGGTAATGAACCATCACGCAAAACAACCCATGACTTCCAGTCAGTGATCAGCATGAGGGTAACAGGAAGCAATGTAAACAGGCTAACATTATTTTCAACTTTTAAAAATAAAAAGGTTTGGTCGGAGGCTTTAATTTGTTTATTTACTGACAAAAGTGGATTAGACTTAAATATAAAAATTCTAAACCGCTGGATAAATTGATGGCACATGCATTGCGGAGATGCTGCACAGTAATGACTTTGTGGTCCTTGCACCATTCCACTCAGGCTACATTCTGCACATATATATGGAGAAACAACCAAACTGTTAAATTACTTAGGCAATCTGCCTTTTCACTTGTCTGAAGCAGCAAAAGGTCTATCTTTTTTAAAGATTTTGTTCTTTTGGATTGGCTCCTTTAAAAGAATCTTTTCTTATGGCTTCTACTTGTGTTTTCTTATTGCTAATGCTTTGTCTGTTGGTAACCAATACTTTTCCCCCCCTTTCTCTTTCCTTCCTAACTTTCCTTTTAACGGCAACCTGTGTCTCCTTTTGCCTTTACATTGGCTCTTACAGTTTTGACCAAAAATTATGTCAAACTAAACAGATTTTGTTTTTTCACATACGTCTTAATACAGATAGACTTGCAGCGGTTTATCCATGTGGTCCTGGTCTGGTCAATATCTGCATAGAAACTGCAACAAAATTAGACTATTGGAATATGAAACGCCTTTTTTTTTTTGTTCAATCATCCACTGCCCCCCAATTAAGCTCCAATTCGGGGGCATTCAATAAAATTAACATGTTTGCACTGCTTTAATCGTCAGATTTTCATAAAACTAGACAAGAAAGACATTGTTTCAATTAGATCTTGAATTTAAGTAAACATAAATACAAAATAGCTTCATAAAATAAATTTTATATGATATAAGCGCAAGGTCCTAAGAGCAGTCAAGATTTTAACAGCCCGAGCTTATTGCTTTGTAGAAGCAGCTGCTTATTGTAAAACTTATATTTTCATTGTTTTAAAACCTCCAGACAGAAAAGCAAATCTGGTAAACAGGTAGTTTATATAATAATACAATAAGCTTGAGCTAAAGAGAAATTTATTTACTAATAAGGCCAAAAATTACTTTTTGAGTTAAAAGTTGTTGATTGCCAAGTGAAACAGATGGAAATGCTTCACTGGTGAAATTTAGCTCCTTTGCTCCTTAGAGAAAACTAGATTCTTGAGCAAATTTTCTTGATGGCACTTATTGTGAAGTTGTTTTGACAGCTAATTCAGTACAGATTGTCTCAAAGACACAGCGGCACTAGCAGAGAATTGAGAACTGCATTAATGAAAATCGTTTTGGGGTGACTTTTAAAGCAAATCGATCAACAATAATGCAAGTTTTTTACTGGGAAACTAAGAAATTCATATAAAGACTTACAGTGCATCTAGACTACACAGAAATAGTGTGGTTTGTATGGTCTGGAAAATGAAGGAGTTCTTGTACAAATCGTGGTTCACACAAACAATAGAAGCAAAATATACTGAGCAGTCAAAACAATAAGCCCCCCCTTCAACTGCCCTTGTTGTCATAAGAGCCTTCACAGCATTTGATATAAGCAGTTATTGTGTCTAAAAGCTTGTGGGGATCAGAGCAGACAACACAGATACTCCGGTCCTGGAAATCAGAACAGTCTCTAAGCTCTTCTGTCTTAATGTTGAACCACAAATGTGCTTTCAGACTGGGTGTTTCATGTCTGAGCTACGGGTTATTATTTGAGGATGAAATAGATAAGAATACAATTTCACTTTTCAAGGGGGACAGGCTCACTGACTTGTCTGCATCAATCCTGCAGAAATGATCCAGTACTGATGAAGGATGTGACTGAACTGAACGGGTTTGGCTACGTACAAGTAAAAGCAAAGTAATTAATGATGATTATATCTTAGCTGGTGAAAAACTCAGCTTCTCATAAAATTTTAATATTACATAAGACCAATAAAAGAACTGTTTTAATACAGCAAAATTGGCCAAGTGAAAAGTAGGCAGAGAACACACAACAAATTATTGCATCTATGCAGTGTAACATGGAGCTAATCATAGTTGGTTCTGGTGTGGATTTACTAATTGTTTTTAGCTTGTCTCTTTTGTTGGTTCTGGTGACCCTTTTCTTCTTCTTGACAATACTCAATAGGATCTCTACCTTTAAACTCTGGATACTTTAATTTTTAAAATTTAAGAAGACTTTGGGCCATCAGACATCAGTCCAGTCCAAAGGGGAACGATACCCAATTATTTGACAGTTTTTTCCCACAATTCCCACTTGGGCAAACTCTCCATCAATCTGCAGGAGTTTAGGATAGCCAGCATGGAAAGCTGGCACAAAGATATGCAAGGAAGCAAAAAAATAGGAGTCTGCAAATGTAAAAGGGTAATGGATTCGTCTAGACCTTAGCGGCTTCATGCTTCTTATAACTGGGCAAAATTTAATTTATGCCGTCTGAGGAAAATTACACTCAACAATTTAAAACAATGCAAAACAGCAGTGTACTTCAGTGACCCAAAGGAGTCAGGAATGTGGCATAAGACAGCAACCTTGGGAATAATAAAAGTACAAATTCAACACATTTTCAGCTGCACACTAGTGCATATGAAACACCATGTTAGACAGGAGAAATCTATGGAAGAAATTTAATGTCAGAATCAGATTTTTTTTCTATATTGAATTTATAAAAACAGATTTTTTTTTTTATCGTGTGCAATCACTTTTTCAGTTGAAATCTGCCTGTAAAAATTTGTTTTTGCAAAAATGTGCCAACACATGTGCCTTCTGGTGACCCAAGCCAAAGCAATCAGCGATAGATCAAGCCGAGAAGCTTTTAGCCAATCAAATTACATGCATTTGATTACGTAATACCGATGCATGAAAAAGAAATCATATATATAACTGAACAGGATAAAAATTCAGTATTTTAAATTCAATGTCTACAAAACGTCTGATTCTAATGAGACAGTATTTCTTCACTAGAAGTTCCCTAATTTTGTCCATGTGAGTTTCTGCATAATTTTCTCCATTCTGAGAAAACTACGCATTCACAAACTCTATTCAGTTCACTAATTAATTAAAATGTTAATTTTTGCCTCCAGGAACCTGTAAAACTGATTGAGTCAATAACTTTAGTCCAATCACGATTTTATACCCAATGTGTGACATATGAAATTAATTGTACTAGTAATAAATATTACGCATTTTAAAAAAGTAATTCACTGCTCATATTACTGTAATATAAAGTGTAACTGCAGTGTATAGCTGGGATGCATTACGAGAAATATGTTTGTACTCTAATTTGCCTAACAAGAGGAGAAGGCTGGGAACATTATTCCAGAATGCACTGACTCAGGACAAGACATTTGGTTACGCATGCACACCATATGCAAATCATATATTCATTTAAAAAGGGTTTGCAGTTATATAAAAATATGAGGCTATAGCCGAGAACCCAACAAATATTTGCCTTTTAGACACAGAATAAAAGGTAAAGACTCAAACCTTTCACAACAATAAACACACAAGAGACTCAACAGGTTCAGTATATGGAATCTCACTAAAGTCGTCACAGTTTTCACTAAGTGAAAAACGCTAAGTTTTAAAACTCCAGGTTCCCCATCAGTATGTATTAGTCAGTGGGAACAGGAAAAGCCAAAATCAGTCTGACCCTGTATGTTTGACAGGATTGGTTAAACGTTAACACAGGAAAAGACAAAGGAGAACACAGCACGCACTAACACACAGACAGACAGACGAGCGTTGTGTGTGTTAGTTTACTGTTCCTCCTCATTTGGCTTAGCCTGTTTGGATTAGTGTCACCAGCTAGAGGCCGGACCTAAGCCCCCGAGGCCCTGCTGTCACACAGAGTAAATACAACTGTGTGTGCACGCTGAGCCTCGCCAAGCCAACAAGAAACACCAGATTCTTTGGCAATTAGCATCAATGCGACAGGACTACTGACATTTAAGAGGAAGATGTTCCTTCTGCCTTTTAGTAAAGACTAAAAATGTCCTGATTTAACAGCAACTGAGTCCAACTTTCATTTTTTTTCTAAAGTTACATCTCTTTCACTACACATGAAGTTCACACTTCGATAAGTATTGCACACAGATACCATTCCAAACCATTCTAGTAAAGCAACATAAGGGGAAATCCTACTGGCTTTGCAAGTAGGGATGTTAAGATTAACTGATTCACATTGATAAGGCAATGTGAATGTGGAAGACACAAGTTCAGGTGTTGAGCAGCTGTGAGAAGTTACAATTTTGCATTTTAAATGTAAATGTGTTGGTTTTCATATCCTAGCATCAATAAAATGCAGTCCAGTGTGATATTTCACACTTCTATTTAAAAACACAATTCATTCAATTATTAGATAGAAGTTCGTCTTATTGTTTTTTCTAAAAAGAAACGTTTAGTACCACTAAGGAAGACGAGTGAGTCAGAATGCTGAGCATTATTTCTACTTTTTTCAGACTCTCAAAAGCATTTTCTACACTTGTCCAGACATTTCAGACAACATACAAACTCTGTTAAAGGATTAACTCAAAAATGAAATTATGTTTGCTGCTCCTGCCACTCCTGTGATCTATAATATCTTTTTCAAACCTTGTGAATGCTAGCAAAACTGATCTGCAGCAGCAGTTTAAATAATAACAAAGTCCTTTGAACTAAATCAAAAGCAGTCAAGATTTTTCAGGAAAAACTTTGAAACATCTTTAGAAAGCCTGGAGATCTATGAATTAATACGACTTTGAAAGATTACAATAAAGTCTGGCTTCAAAACAAAGTTAAAAGTTCTGACATGACTTATGAATGTTCATGCATCATATAGGGACAAGAAGTCATGCAAAACAAATATTGAGCAGCTTCAACAGACTCAAATATTTTTTTGCAACAGCCAAGTTATAAAGTAGAGCAAAGTCTTTAACAGCATTCTTAGAACCATGTTCAAAGAAAAACAAATCTTATTACTGTAGCCTCTCTGTGCATTCCTAATGTCTGGCATTAATCTAAATGCAATGCATTCCAGTGCTACAAATCATAGAGTATGTTTGTTCAGCTCTAATCCAGAAACTACTTCCAAAAAACACACTTTGAAGATCATGAAACGCAGGAAGCAGATGCACAAGTCAAACTTTTTGACCTGAGAGACGACAAAGACGCAATCACACAAATACTCATGTCTTGCATACAGTTTCAATATACAAGGTTATACATGAAAATACAGGAAAAAAAACATATTTTTGTTACTTTTTTCAAATAAGCTATTTCGAGGTATGATTTGTGAAGTATTACCTGCATTATAACGTGAGGAAAGTTTATGTATATCTTGTTTCTTTCTCTTTTCTCACTGCTGAGCCACAAAAACATTTTAATTAGAAAACACCTTGAAGCACAGCTACCAAAAAATGGCTTTTCCAACATATAGGAAACCTATATTTATTCCTAGTGTGCTTTGAAGGACTGACGTGGCCTCAAGGACAGAAACCAGCACGATGCTCAAACACCAGTGTCAGCAAGCCAGCACTGTAAAAACAGCATGTCAACACCACTTAATACAAACACACTAAAGACGCACACAGCCCCATGTGTGCGTCAGCTGAAACGAACCAATCAGCAATTAGCTAACAATCGTAGAGGCCAAAAGCCAACAGAGTTTGTAAAGAATTGCACAGAGAGACCATGGACTGATTCTGTTGTGGGTGTTGCATCTTAGACATCAACAAAGGTGATGGGACAAGCTGGGACACATGCCTTTTAAGGCAATCAAAATAAGCAAACAAAAGCATAAACGTTATCTGGACATTTAAGTAGTAAGGCACAAGTATGATGCTCTGCTTAAGCAGCACATAATAATTCAGTGAAACCCGACGGTATAACTATAACAACTGATTTATCAATGAACTGTGCTGCTTTTCCTCTATGTTAAATACAGCAAACCAGCGACTTCAGATCTGTACAATGATTTTGTTCAGATTTTACATTTAAATAAAGTTTTTGCACATTGCTAAGTGGAAAAACAGTTCCCTTTTTTCCTTTTAATTTGTATGACTAAACGTGGATTTCTAAAAGACCAGTGCTGTTTGTAACATGCAGCTACAGGTAGATACCCGGTGTCGGACAAGAAAACACTCACACAAGTGTGCCACCAAGCATTGTTTGGTTACAGAGTGACGATATAGCACGTGTTTATAAAGTTACGATTTGGAAACCACAAAAATTTTCCGTTGTGTCTTTCCCACAGGTTAAATTCCCCTTAAAAAGGATGCCACTGAAACATAGAGATTAAGCAGAGTTTCCTTCAACTGTATGAGCAGAGACAGTCAGAACTCAACTATTGTAAACCAGTTTAATATTTTGTAGCTAGGGAGGATTTTTAAACCAAATAGATGTATGTCACTTCTTTCAAGTGAAAATTGACATTTTATAGAGTTTAATTCTTCCAAGGACAAATTATGGATTTTGAGATGTTATAAAATATATTGCAATATATATTATACATTATACTTGCAGATTTCATCATTACAAGTAGAAATTACATTTTAAGTAATCAGGACTAAATTCATTGTTGAAATCTGCGAATAAGATTTGTACTAGTAAAAGTGTGATTTTGACTACAGATTTGCATTTTTGCTACCTGATAAATGATTTTGATATGAGTCGGCTCTTTTTCAATAAAACCAGAAAATAATTAAGTAAGACAAACAGGGAAACTAACAAGCTAATAATAAATACATTATTTATATAAACATCAAATATTAATGCTTATCATGCTGCCAGTGTTACACTATAGAGAGCAGAATGGTGATTATGGTAACTTTATTATATGTAACAAATAGGAGTGCATCAATTTATCGCCCCGCTGATTTATTGGCCAGCTGACTTACCAGTGCAGATTTTCTTAATTTTGGGAGACTTGTGATCTACAGATACTTACACTTGAGGCCAATCTTATCCACCAATCTTATGTACCTCAGGAAAGGTCTTAAAATCAACCACTGTCTCCTTCTGCTCTCTTGTGACAGAGATTTGACCGATAGACCTGCCCAACAGGTCACGTCTGCACATTTGCAGTTAAAAATGGTCATCCCACTGTTGCAGACTCAGCAACTTTCTTGCTATATTTAGCAACATTTCATACAAAACAAAATTGTTCATGTATCAGCCAAAATCGGAGTCAGCAGGTCAGGCTTGTTAAAGATTGGTAATCAGTGATCGGCCAGAAAATTTTAATCAGTGCACCATAGTGATAAACATGTTTTAAAGGGTTTACTAAATCCAGTTGTTATTTATACATATTTTGCTTTAGTCCTCTACCACTGTGTAAATCTGTCAGTCATTTAAAACGTTGTCACTCAAGCAGAATTTAATCCATGAGTTTTTTCCTGACTATCTAGCTAAGTAAATATAATTACAAAAATGTATGTGGTTCCATATAAAAGTGTCAATTATGGTAAATAGCTACAATATGTTAAGTTGAAGCAATAACAAAGCCAGCTGGCTGAGATCAGGAACTATTTGCCGTCTGGCAGCTGTTTCAAATGGCCCACTCTGACAACCATCCTTGAGTGTGGAGTGAGCACCCACCCTGACTACCTTTCTTCCAATTCCGGCTACAAAGAAAGGATTTCCACTAAGTGAAACAACACAAGCAGCCGGTGAAGTGGCTCAGTTCAGAGGCCAGTGTCCTGGCTACAGCAGACTAGAGTTACAGAAAGTCACAAGCTGCTAACAAACAGGACAAGAACAGCGACAGATTACATTACAAGGTAAAGTTACAGTCACAGAAAGCACAGGATGTGTGCGTTTGTCTTTTAAAGTGCTTCAGGTGAAGAAGCTAAAACAGATGCAATAAACTTCAGCTTTTATAAGGTTGAACTCCAGTGGTGGTTTAGGACCAAATTGACCAGACGGGCTAGAAGTGGTACCATTGTTTTTTCATGGAGGCACAGAAAAAAAATGAAACAAAAAAGGTCAATATTCTATAATTTAATATATTCAGTGAGCAGACCCAAAGAGCTAAAAGTGCAGCACCTTCATTTTTAATTCACTGTTGAAGTAACACTATGAAGATAAAAAATAAAATTGGTACAAGGAACCAATTAACTACAATTTCTGTGCCAGCACATTTAATCACAATAAACTGATTTAGTACCATCTCTTCAGTACAAAGGCCAAGATTAGTTCTATTGGGGAACTGGCCCCTTTTGGACCCTGTCTGGAAGCACCCATACTGAACTCCATCTGTTTGGATACGATTATCAATTAAAATTTCCAATATGACTTTTAATTTTAGTTTCATTTTAAAGTTACATGAATTAATATATCAGGTTTCTTTGAGTGATTATAGATGCTGGTTATACTTCAGGTTGAATTAAGACTATCTCCTCACAACACAAAAGCAAAAATACAAACTTTTTTCATGAAAGGAAACTCAAAACAGAATTAGTCAGTAGTCAAAAAACAGTGAAAGTTTGATTTTGATTAACCTATGAGACGTGAGCAGCTGTTAAGTCACTACCATTGCAAATTTTAAAACACATTGCACAAGAATAGAGGTAGTCTCATTATAAATGTAACATGAGAACAATTAACCTAATGAAACCATATAAAACTTGATTGCCTTTCCTTAGATCAGCGCCCCACTGGAGCTCTTGTTCTCCTCACTTGTTTTCCAACAGTGGAAAACAAGTGAGGAAAGTGGGGGGGTTTTTCTATACCAACCAATTTGACTGGGAGTTGGAAATTACAATCCTTCTTCTCTCTTTATTGTCAAATCAGAGGTCAACTTCTGCGATGTTTAGCATCATTGCTGAAGCTGAACACATTTCCAATACCGAAACCTTTTTTCTTGACCCTTCACTTCCACTGCATCTACATGACAAAAATGGAAAACTCAGACAGAATTATATGCACAACATAGCCATGGTTAGGATTTTGTACTTTTGGTGTTGCCCTAGATCTTCAGGGTTCATGCCAAGCTCTTAAGATTGATTGAATTTTCTCTGCTGTATATTTTAACCATCTCTGTTGATTTTAAAAGTAGAATATTTAAAAAGAAAAAAAAATATATATATATATCATTATACACACCAATGATACACAATCATATGAAAAAGCAATTTCTCCCATCAAATCAAAGTTTAAAGAATTTCCTAGAATATTTTAGTGTTTGTGTTTCAAGAAACCAAAACAACTACAACCTCATAAAGCTGACTAGATACAGATTACGAAAAAATAAATAAAATCAAGAATTCCTCTTAAAAATTAAGAGGAATTCCTCTTAAAAATGAAAGTAAATGTATTAAATGTATTGTAAAATATATTTAAGACCCATTACAGTTACATCTTTGCATGCACAAGAGATATAGCAGAAGTTGTGAGCTGAAAGTGCAAAAATGTACTCGTTTTTATTCTTATGAGGGCACCTTTTTCCTTTGCCCAAGTGGAGGCAACAACATAAGAACCCTTACAAGAAAAAGGCTAATTAGCATGTGTGACTCAGTCAGTGTTTAGTGATTATAGTTTGCAGGAACACCACCACAGTTATCTTGGTTTTTACAATCCAAGATCAATTTTTGGTTTTGTTTGAGGTCTGGCCTTCCTATTATTTTTTGTTTTTTTATGAGGGTAATAGCAAATAAAACTGAAAAAATGTGATGCTTCTTTGATAGAGGCAGAAGATTTGAACCAAACATAAAATAAAGGAATTTACTGATCATCTGCATTTCTGCACCAAAGTACAGCCCTCTAACCCTATTTTATAAAGCTCAAAAAGTGCTTAAAAATACATGTTTGGTTAAAATGATATCAGATTAAAAATGGTGGATTTTTTTTTTTTAAATAATAATAATCGGATCTTTAGATTTTGATCCAACTGCAGTGAAAAAATGATCTGATTCTGATCTGATCTGATTAATTGACACACCTCTACCTTTCACTTTCATCTCCAAAATGTTTTCATTTCTATAAGAACTGTCAGTAACAACTTGAATAATTTGAATCACTTCAGATGCACCAATTTCTTGCATTGATTTAAATATTTTAGCAACATCTTTATGCAATAGAGTCGAGTAATTGAAGATTCTACAATTCTTGATCATTTCCAAAAAGCCCAAACCATTTTTATGTTACCCAATATAATATATAACTGAACACCTCTTCTGACCTCATATCTGTCACTAATAATCCTGCATTTATCTCTCCCCCTCATTTCCCGAATCATGCACCCGTGTTTTCCACTCTCCTGAGCTCTCCGTGACACTCATTGGCTTTAATCGTTTTCATGCCTCTTCCCGTCCTCACCTCCTTCCTCCTCCGCCTTTCAGCTGGCTGGCTTGAGATTGTTTCTGACAACTCCAGTCGTGAGAATTGTCTACAGTGATGCTCACACACCCGTTTTTAGGACATAAATTTGTACATAATGGGTGTCGTAGTGCTTCTGAAATTTGAATGCACCCAAAGAAGATGAGAAAACTGAAACTTCTGGATGTGTCCTTTGTCCTTTACACTTGAAATGGATGGCTAAACTGTCTCGCTAGCAGTGACATCGATCACTTGAGAACTGGAGTTTGAGATCACTGCCGCAAAATGCTATTCTTTGGGCTGCGAGAATCCAACAATTCATAGTGCCTGGCCATTATAAACAAATGAAGAAAACATGGAACAGTGGTGAGAATTCCCAAGAGAACCTAAATTACTTCAAAAGAGAATCAAAGACTCCTCATCCACGAGGTTATAAAAGAAAACAGAACAACCTCTGAAGGCTCCTCTTCAGTTAAGTACGGTAGCCTCTTTAACAAAACATTTCTATTGTAAACCAGCAAAGGCAAGCTATCTTTGAGTTTTCTCTGCCAGTTCATAAATCATGAGTGAAGGTGTTGTTATCGTGTACAGTTGTGAGTTTACAAAGAAAAAGGGCTGGCAGTGAGGAATGGCAACAGGTGTCCCGCACCATAGACATCATAATTTCTCCCATACTATTCTTTTTTTTAAAACGATGGATGGAAACAGTTTTTAGACAACGGAATAGGAAATGGAGTCTAATTTTCCCATACTATTCCTGAGCTGAAAAAGACAATAACTTCATTTCCAGGCTTCTAGGAACCCTGCAGCATAGCTCTGCTACTCCCTGCCACTGCTTCCTAATATCTTTTCTTTGCCTGACAGCAAACCAAACAGACCCTCTAACAAACTAAACTTATTTCATTTTTTAAGTTATCATCTTTTCCTTTATGGGCTAAGAAAAGAAAGGATTATGTTTTGTTTTCTAAAACCTGGAATGGTTTTCCTGTCTCCCCCCCTCCCCCCCTCACTTTGCTCCCTTTCCTCTCTCATTGCCTTAATCTCCCAAACATCTCTCCTCTTATCATCTGCCTCTCTTCTGCTTCATCCCTGCCTGTCATGGAGCAGCAGTGAATTATTTCTGCTGAAACCACAGTCGTAGTGTGAGGAGCAGCAGCAGCAGCAGCAGTTAAGACGACAAGAACCATCTGATTCTGTACGGCTGCGGAGGAAATTAGAATTACACAACCCGCTTTGATCACAGGGATGAGTGCCATCATCTGCTGGATCCATGCACGGTGCATGCATATGTACGGCACCATCCTAAAACCTACTCGCACAAGTCAGTTTGGTTAGTACTTCTGTCTGAGTAAACAGTTCGATGACTGTTGCAACAATACTTTTCTTTTATTGTTTTGGGCCCTCTCACCCCCATCAATTGCCTCTTCACCCTCTTCAGGCTCCAGCTTTTATTTCCTCTCATTTCTGAGTGCTAATGCCACCCAAGTGCCAACCAGAGCAGCCTTAATCAATTCACTGTCGTCAGCAGCAATGATGCCTTTCAACTCTCTTTTTAAATGAGATTTGCACCAGAAAGAGGCACCGGCCGGCTGTATTCACAGTCAGGAGGCTCCTTCAGTTCCCTCAAGTTGGCCCTCTCTGATGTATGTGTGTTCATGCCGGCGTGAGTTGGCGTGTGTGCGTGTGCGTGCGCGTGTAAGTGTGTGTTTAGTATCTCCAGAGTTGGATGCACCAGATGCTACAGCGGAGGGGAGCCACATATAAGCCTTGATTTTCTGTGATTAGCATATCAGCAGCAACCCCCTATTTCTTTCAACGCATGATGTCAGAAATTGATGATCTGCATTAACACAGCATGGCTAACAGCCCTAAGCTTACAGAACAAGACTGAGCCGGTGTGGAAAAACAAAACTAACTGGGAGACTCTAACAAAGCACAATGTTAGCTGTCCTGGAACATGTCTAGAAGTCAAATTTGCTGCCAAACCGAAATGAAATGCGTCATGTGACTATAAAATGTTGCACAACAATTCTTGTCCTGAGAATATCACGACAAGGCTGCTGCAAATGATCATCTCTATTTGAAATATGGAGGCTCCACTGGGCGCCACAAACACACATAAAGTCCCACAACAAAGGCTGAAGTTGTCTTTTTTATAAAAATGCAATTATTTAAAAGTAATTATTTGTGGATATAACATCTCAGTCCCAAAAGCAGAACTGTAAACTCCTCTGTCTGTTTTTTTTATCATATCCCAGCACCCCCCAAAAAGTCGTAAGTAAACAGAAACCTCTACAGTAATTACAGCACGTTCTTGGAGTCATATATAACTTACTATATCCGAGTCCGTGAGCTTCTGTCCTCCTTCAAATACGTTCGGTGGAGCCAGGCTCTAAAACAAGGCAAACTCCACAGCTCGGGCACGCATGGTCCTCTCACGCCCAGATGTCACAAGCTGGTCCAACCTGTATGAGCAGTTGACGCTCGCTCCGCCGCTGCGCGAGCTTCCCTCAACTAATGACACCTGCCATGTCATGAGCGCGATGCCTTCCATGACTCTTCGGAAATGCTACACTAAACTCGTAGGAAATAGAATACATATTTATATAAAATGAAAACAAAACCACTACGACATTTTCGACATATGTTTATAGTATTTAAACTCGTTTTTGCCTCTAACATTGTTAACTAGACACAATATTTAGATTTTGCGTATGGGACGGAAAATTACTACTTTCATATTAAGTTGATTTAGTAAACATTGCCATCTAGTGACACTATAAAAGAATTGAAACCACCTGTCCTGTAACGGTGTTGGCTTTTCACTTTAGTTTTTACCTTTGTTAAGGCCTGCTGATGTTATTTGCTCAGAGATGTCATTTTTGTTTTCACTGACAAAGGCGGCTAAATATTGTAATATTTACTAATGTGTAGGATTTGTTCCCATTCCATGTAATTACATTTTAATGAATTATTTTTGTTTACTAATATGCCAGCTAGAATATATATATCTTCAAAATTATATAATATTGTGAAATCCTAATGTTTTAAAGATTGTTTTTAATAGTTCTTGGACATAGAAGTAATCCATAAAAATGTTTCCCCACAACTAATGAAGTACACAGAGAATAGACCAAAGGTAAACCTTTAAACCTACATCAAAATTTTATTTTAACAAAAATTTTAATTGTTGCTTATGAAAAATGGAAAAACTATGTACCATTTTCCTACGCACACATTTACTCAGTGCCTTTTTCTTGGTACATCACATAAAATCTCGTTAAATACTTTGAAAGTCATGATTCTAACAAGAAAGGAAATGAAAAAATCAGAGGGGTATAAATCCTATTGTGATTCCATGCATTTTGAAATCACAACATAATATAAATGATTAATTTGGGCACAAATTACACATAAAAAAACCCCCATAAATATTTGTAATCACTGTTGTAGTAGTACAGGATGTTCCAAAATGTGTTTTAACTTGCCAAAGCCTCTTAACCTCCCAGCACAGATCACATCTAACTGTGTGCAGCTTCTGTGCACTGTTACAAAAGAGGATGTTTGACAGCAGTCACTGGATCATTCAGTGGATAGGTTTAAGGAGCTCAGTGCAGATCTGAAAAGAGGATTGCGGAGAGCCACTTTTAAAAAAACTGCAGATCATCTGTTCAGAAGACTGTGCAGAAGTTGGTGTCACCTCTTTGCCAAACTGTGAATTATGTGAAAGTATTTCTGCTAGAATATGTGGCAATGGATGGAGTTGTAATCTGCAAGCAGCAACCAAAAATGAAATTTGTTTTTTCAATTCACGTTTTTAAATTGCATGAATCATTTGTGCATTATCAGAATCCAGTTACTGAAAACATATGCATCAGATTATAGAAATGCCTATCATACATTTATAATTACATCAAACAAAAATTTCATGTATAATATGGACTATAGTAATGCATCAAATAGCTAAGTAGCATCATTAACAAATTCCATTAGTAAGTAGGAGGAAAATATATTAAAATTGTGTGTATTCCTGATTGCTTTAACATTAAATAATGACAGGGTTAAACAGAAATGTGTGCATTATGTTTTATGGGTGTGTCATTTAAATAAAACCCCAAAAATCATACCACATTCAAAAAAATCACCTAAGCAAGAGAAGCTCAGAGCAAGTATGAACATATACCCAGTAGGAGGCGTAATTGTGCAAGATGGATGAAAAATAACACTTTTTTTCTTGAAGTCTTAGATGATGAGAAATATAACAATGCACATTTTAAAAATAAAAAACGCATTCCAACTTAACACTAAAATTATAAATGAAGTTCTACGTCTAAAATGGATAAATAGAAATCTAAACTGAGAACAAAATGTAAAATAAAGAACAGTAAAACTGTTCAAATATATATAAAATATATCATTTGATCCACACTAAACAGAAGTTTACAAGAACACTGCAAATAAATCTATTTAAAGACTGAAAGTGATCGTAAGGGTTATCGGGCAGAGCGCCAGCTAAATGGCCTGTTGCATTGTGTTTTTTCCGTAACACGTTCACACACAAATTGGCCTCGGCATTCCGTTCAAATCTCACCATCATTGGCTAGCTACGGCGTCCGTCACAATCCACCATCCTGAACTTGCGTCTGATTGGCTTGAGAGACGCCGACGGCGGAATGGCGAACTCCATTGGTTGAAAAACTAGGTTAGTGGTCCGACAGGCATGACGGCGAAGAGAAACTGGGTCACCGATTGAAAATCGTTTATGTCACAGTTCTCCGTGTTGCTATCACATATTACGAGCGAGTTTCAATGGACAGACGGACTTTATCGTACATGTAAGTACAATATGCTGACGATTTTGTGCTTTATTAATAACAAGTATCTCAGGCTTTACCGGGCGTTTAATCCGTGATGGATATCGTCGATGTTTTCCCAGCTCTGTGGTCATGTCAGTGCGGTTTTGTGGAGCAGAAGGAGGGACGTTAGCTCACTGGCCAAGTCATGACAGTTTGCGTTCCGCTGCTAGCTGTTACAAAATGCTAATATTAGCCAATGAGACAATTTGTACATGTAGAGAAAAGATGAATACAACACTATTGTTCCGAGAGACGGTTTCAACTGTTGCCAGAAATTGTCGAGACTTTAATTATGTTCGGGCATAGGTATGTGCCGGTTGAAATGTTAGCCAGACATGACCTCAGCTTTCAATGCTGCTGCTAGCACGCTAGCAATGTAAACAGGCCTTGGTGGGTATCTAGTACACCGTGTCTTCGAGAGCATCCATCCTGCTGTGATAACTTTTGAACTCCTTAAGCAGTGAGGACACGCTACTCTGAAAGGGCAGACTCGTATTTTTGGTTATAAAACGTCATGACACATCAGAGGTGTTGGCTATGGCTATATATATATATATATATATATATATATATATA